>JACWRQ010000205.1:51895-65667 GCA_014849955.1 Cryphonectria carpinicola | reverse complement strand
GTCTCTAAGTGAAGAGAGAGAGAGAGAGAGAGAGAGAGAGAGAGAGAGAGAGAGAGAGAGAGAGAGAGAGAGAGAGAGAGAGAGAGAGAGAGAGATTAGAAAAAAGAGGAGGGAGGATATATGCCTACGTCGATGCCGCTGCCGTTGTCTGCAATTTGGAGGAGCTTCAGGCCACCGTCCTTGGCCAAGACCTCGAGAGAAGTTGAGCCGGCATCCACGGCATTCTCGATGAGCTCCTTGAGCGCATGCACGGGCGCAACGATGATCTCGCCGGCTGCGATCTTGTTCACAACGTCTGGATCCAGGGCCTTGATTCGCCTCGTCGTCTTCAAGTCTGGGTCGCCGAGATCATCTGCCTTTCTCTTTGTCCCGCGAGGACTATCGATGTCCATATTCTCAGCCATGACGTATTGTTTCTGACATTGCGTGACGACGGTCTAGTCTTCTCGCAGTCAGGGGCAGTACCAAGGTTTTTTGGTGGGGGGGTTTTTTTGTTTTTCTTTCAAGTGATGGCGGTCATAAGCGGGAGGGAGAAAAAGGTACTTTGTTCACGATATGACTGATCCCAGTCCAGTTGTGTTTTCATGTCGCGTTCCTGTTCCTGCCGCGACACTTGCAAGGAAAGCGCGTTTGCAAACAAGCATCTGCCACGGCAGCTTCGAGATTACGTAACACAACACAAGGTAAAAACGTATCATCCTGGCCCGAATGTTTGGCTTGCAGATTATGCAACATCTTCGAAACAGGTCTGCCTAGACTTTCGTGTTCGCTGCATGCTAGATGATTTAATATACCACGACACTGAAGGCCTGTTTGGGCGGTTAACAATGACACGGATACAGCCCGTCTCAGTCGGGGCAGGTAGAAAAAAAATCCCTACTCCACCCCCAGGCCTGCATGCTTGCTGCAGAGAGGGGAGCCGCCGTTGGACGCTCCGGTAGACAGATGCGTCTGCAGGATGATCTAAACTAACGTCTCTGCCAAGGCTGTGGCTGCATTTGACGTGACCATATTCCATCCTCAAGGAGTAAGAGGTGCCGCCGTCAATTTCGAGGAGGTGGTCGTCTCGGGTCACACGCCCAGGCACACAACCATACAAATGCCAAATTATGCATGATGGGAGGGTGTTGTGTCTCATGACGAAGGTTCGCATCCAAAGACCGTCCGCTGATGTCCCAAGTCATGTGTTTTTCCTTTGTTCTTTTTTCCTTTTAAAAGTGAGACTGCGCCAGATTCCTGTCTGTCCTGATGGTCTGCAAATTAAACAGCCAAGTCAGAACCATTGGGTCTCTCTCCCTCTCTCTGTGTCTTGGTCACAGTGTATGCGCATGCATTGGTCGCGCCAAAGAAGAAAGAGAAAAGGGAAAAGAAAAAGAAAAAAAGCCCTGAGACGGGAGGACCAAAACAGACCGGCAGCTGGTCAGTGACCCTCCCTTCCATCATCTCCGCCTGGTCCCCATTGAGCTCATGCATAAAAGCCCATCTTAGCAAAATGAAATACATGCGTACTCGTATCGCCTGCAGGCCGTCTCGAGTCGGTGAGCCTCTAGGAGTTTGAGGGAAAACGGCAACGATCAGCAGCTGAAAAGAGAGCCGAGGTGCTAGCTACGCAGCTCTAGAGATGATAGTCGACGCCCAATTCTGGTACGCAATGGGTTGATCCACAGGCTAGAACACCTTCCCCCAAGGCCAACCAGATGAGAGACAATCAACAGCGCGCAAAAAGGGCCTGAGCAAGCAAGATGGCCTTCGGGGAGGGATCCCTCGACACGGACCCCCCGTGGCGGAAATAACAAGCCCCAGCGAAATCTGGAGAATGCCACGACAGGCTTTACCTTCTGAAGAAAGCCACTCATTTAAATCACAGGCGGACACTATTTCCGGATCCGACCACTTGATTGACCACTCTGAGGACCTGCAATCTTATCCTCCAGGATGGCGCCATCCTCTTCGAGCAAAAAAAAAAAAAGAAAAGAAAAGAAAAAGAGGAAGAAAAAACCACGGGTGCATACGTGCCAGGGGAGTGGAGAGTCGTGTCATGTCCTTTCCCATCGATGCCGTTCGCTCCAGCTGGCGGGCATCAAAATGGTAGGGAGTGGGGGGAGGGGGACAAGAGTCAAAAAGACGGACAGGGCTGCCGGGTAGGCGGACGTGCGGAGGACTTGAAGAAGGGGGGCGGGCCTTTTAGGCTTGCTGGCCTGCCTTGGGGCAGTGTCCCACCCAAAGAACGACCCCAAGGATGGTATCGGGACATTCTTTTGACAGATCGCAAAATGGACTATGACCTGCCCCCCTGATGCTGCTAGTGCTCCAGGGCCCTCAGCACCAGAATTCGGCGGGCGGGAGGTGCCGTCGCTAGCAAGCTGATGCGGCTGGCCAGTGTCGCACACGCCTCGGAAATTTTTATGCATGCTCTACCAACCGGGCTGATCGTCAGCTGTCCCGCCGCCATCTCAGCATCGACCAGGGGTGACCCGAACAAGGTCCGCCCCCCCCCCCCATTTGCGGCCCCCCGGGAGGCCTGCCTGACCAAGCCGGGACACACTGGGCGGTGATCTTCACGGGGGTTGTTTGTTGGAAGGGAAATTTACAGGGCGGCTAGGGTGGATTAGGTTCCCAGGCATTAAAAATAATATAGGCTCAAGATGAAGGGGAGGATGAGGAGAAAGAGACAAAATTAGAAAGACAGAAAAGGAAGAAAGGGAAGAAGAAGAAAAAGGGGTGGGCACTCTTTTTTTTCTTTTTTTTCTTCTTTGTTTGCTCTTCTACCGTTCACGGGTTGATCGTGGCGGGTCTGTGTGCTGATATGGGTAGGGAACAGGGCACTAATATTGCCGTATACCAAGCTTCGATATTAAATTCCATAGCAGCAGCAAGTTCCAGTCCAGTCCAGTCCACTCCAGTCCCGGGAGACTACCATTTTCTGCAAAAAGGCAAGCTCCCCCTCCTCCTTCCCTCCTTCCAGAGAGAAGCTGCACATCTCTCTCATTCCTTCCCTCTCTACCCGTCTCTCCCTCTCAGATGATACCCATGGTACTCAAGAGGCTTCGACATCCAATGACCTGGACAAGACCTGTGCAGGCAATTTATGCACTGTCTCGCTCCCCTCGGCTCCTGTCTTTTCTGGCCCTTCCCCCCCCCCTTCCTCCTCCTCTCTTGCTTCTCCTCTCCCTCTCCCTCTCTTCCTTTTATTCTCTTCTCCCCCCCCCCCAGCTTCTCTCTCCCCGTTCTATCCTTCTGCATTGTTGTATCTAGCAAACAATGATTAGCTGGCTATGATTCTCAACAACCACCCATTGTGAGAGATCGAAAGGACAGTCTATCCAAGAGCAGCGCGCCCCCCCCCCCTCTGTACGACATGGCTCCTCCTGTGGAAAACGCACTGTTCCCACGTTGGGACGGGCGCCTCTCCCCTCCCCTCCCAAGCACAATGTTAGCGGAACCTTGAGGAAAGAAAAATGGAATGTCGAGCTGAGAATTACCACCAAAAATAAAAACAAAAAAAAGCAGGCGCTGGCTGCTCGACCGAGGTCAATGGACAACAAGCAAGGGATTCAACGACGACCACGACCACGATCACGACGACCACGACGGCTACACGGAAATGTACGAACGAAGAAAAGGTGGTCTACGGCTGAAAGCTACGTCACCGCCACCACCAAGAAGACAACAACAAGCTGCCAAGAGGTAAAAGAGAGGAAAATGGACAACAGATGTCTCCGGACCACCTTTCCAGAACTTTCATTGCCAAACTCCATAAATCAACCCCAACACAAAATCTGCTGCAGCAACAAAAACAAGAGCATTCTTGGGAAATAGCCTTCCATGCTTGGCTGACACTTCAATGACATCTACACCAAATCGCTAATGCCAGAATGTACACATGGCTAAAAATAGCCAACAAGAAGAACAGTGGATGCCGCCCTCCCACAGAAACCCGCCATCTACCAGGAACATCGTACAGTGGTATCTTCGCGATTGCGACCCAAAGACCATGGACGAGATGCCTCCCTAGGAAGGAAAAACAAGAAGGGGGAAAAACCAAGCCAACCGAAAATCATAACAACAACAACAATAATAATACAAATTCGACATCCGACGTTCCTTGTCAAGTGCGACCAGGACGGACGGTCGATGCTGAAGCGAAAGAAGAAGAAAAAAAGTGGCTGGTAGAGGCGGGGAAGAGCCTGAAAGGTGCTCAGCCACCCGGTACGCGCCGAGGAGGTGCTCGACCAGCAGATGTGAGAAACAAGCGCGGATTCTCAGTGTTATACCCCCACGGAGCCGGGCTGCCCGAAGCCACGCGAGACGGACGACACCATCGATCTCACTCAGCCATGGTGTTGTTGAGGAGGATCCGGCCGGTCGATCAGACCTCCGATATCGACCCTCTGCCGGTCATCACGAGGCCAGCTTTGCTCAGAAGGAACACTCTGCTGCTGGGCGTGCTGTTGTGGTGGTGGATACTGGGCATGCTGCAGCTGAGATGGAGGCTGAGGCACGAATTGCGTCGGCTGCTGGCTTCGGATCGGCGGCAACTGGTACCCTGGCTGCTGAGATGGGCGGGCCGCACTCGACAGCTCGCTTCTGGGGTATGCAGACGGGCCAGACGGGAAGTCCGGCCGACCAGGCGACGCCGCATACGATGAGGCAGTCACAGGCTGTCTCGGGAGGTATGATAAGTCGCTCACTGATCTCCCCCGTCCCTCAAACGTGGCTGAGACTGGTGTCGGCTGGCCATATGGGTGTTGGGGCCCCGAAGGGTGAGAGTATCCAAGTTCACGCGAATCTCGGCTCTGCGGTGACGGCGTCGGGAATGGTCTGAAGCTAGTGTTGAGGACCATGATGATGAAGAAGACGGAGCCGAATTTCGCAAGACCGAGTCGCACAGAATGGCTTCTGATCTGACCGCTCGAATCCGTGAAGCGGAGGGTCTCTATGATGTCCAGATGATATGGGGCCAGCTCCTCCCTGCCGAACCCTAGCGTCCGAAAGACTTTCTCTTCCTCTTGTTTTAGGAACATGGGTGGTAGGTAATTGGGCTCCCTCCTCAGCTGATCATCCTGGATCTGACGCTGTAACATCATGATCCTGGTGTGCTCTTCAACGGATAGAATCTCCGCGATCGCGAGGTTCTGCACGCCCTGCCGGCCGATGGCATCTAGGAACGTGGTGGATGCCTTTGCAATGACCATGTCCATCGTCAGAAAGGCAGCCGGCTCTGGCGGTCTCGTCGAGATCTGGAGCGGGGGAGGGAATATGTTTGCACCGCCGACGGACGCTTGTTCGAGCAGTCGAGGCGCTAAAGGCTCTGGTGGTTGTGATTTCAACACTCGATAGGGCTGCGTCCTTCGCAAGTGGTCCTCGCCGTACCCAATGGGGCCATGCGTGCTGAACAGAGACATAGGTCGACGCACATTTGGATCCTGATTGTGTCCGAGTCTTGGGTCAAAGCCCGCTCCGCGGTGGTGGTCGTCCCGAAGCCGTGGACGACCGCGCTTCTTGTGCGTTACGTCAATGCATGAATCTTCCTTATTGTTCTGGACGCATCGGTTGCACGGTCTTTGAGCTGTGGTACCAGGAAGTCAGCCTTCGTTCTCTTCAATGCGATCCTGGTTGCAAGAGCAGAACAACACACGACAGAGACAAGTGTCAACTATCTCCTCAGCTTGCACAATAGCACTCGCCATTCCGTGGGTGACAGTCACATAGAGGTCTCTGCCATGTGCTGCTGGGTGATCTCTGAAGAAGGAAAGAGGGGGTGGGGGGGTTGAGATTTGCTGGGCTTCCTCGCACTCGTAGATATCCCTCGCGTGCTATCTCGAGGATGTTTACTTGCGCAACAAAGTCTACATCTAGCCTACCACGTCCCAACTTGATCATCATCCCCAGGAGTCGTTCTGCGCCAAAGGGGTCCAGGTTTTCTTTCAAAAAAAAATTGCTACGTACCATCACACCTGGTTTGTATTAGCACTCTTTTCGACCGGCCTCATCAAGTGATGTGAAGTGGGTTTTCTGGGACTTACCTAAGATGCGCCTTCTTGCATGGAACACACGCCGCGGCAACATGTCCCTTTGTCTTTCGCTGCGACTTGGGAGAGGCAAAGGAATGTTGGCTTTCCTGTGTCGGCGGCCGGGAGGTGACAGCGTTGTACGTTGGCACAGGTCCAGAGGTAGGTATTGTGGCTGGAGTCGGAAGGTAAGGGTGTTGAGACAGGATCTGGTTGTGTTGCTGCGATGTATATGACGACAGCGGTCTCTGCATGGGGTCCTCTGGGCGGGGGTAAGCATATGCCATGCGCTCGAGAGGCTCCAGCTGGTAGGGCCGGAAGGGAGTCGATAGCCCCGGCAACATTCTCGAATCTGCTTGTGTCGTGGTTGCTGCGCTTGCGCGATAGACATCATGGCTGGTGGCCGCCTGGTAGATGGGGAGGAGTCGGTCATCGGCCTCCTGGGTTCCTTTGGGCGGAATCGGTGGAGACCCTGACATGGGCGGAGATGGGTAGTCTCCAGCTGACCCGAGAGAAGCACCCTCGCAGCCTGCTCGCGGCCACGGTAGGTCGAGGGAGAAGCGAGCCAGATCTGAAAAGCCTCGGCGTTGGCCGAGCGAGCTGAGGGATGTGTCTAGACGATGGGATATGGCTTGCATGGGAGTGACTCTACAGACAGAGCCAGAAGATCGCGGTCCTCGAGGGCGGGGCCGAGGCAAAGACTCTGCTCAGGCCCTTCTCTCTGCTGTCCACGGAGGATCAATCAGGAGTGCCTGCCGATGCCGTCTCGCACGCAATGCCCCGAGTCGTCTTCCAGGATGGCGCTTCACGGCAGGCTTGGGCTTCGATGACCACAGGTGGGTGAGGATTTATGTCTGTGTCTGTCTGATTTTTTTGTATGCGTACGATGATGGAGGTTGGGGGGGGGGGGAGTTTGGTTCCGGTCGTGCGTGCCGAGTCGTTGTCGATGGTTCACAGGCTCACGTGTTCCTTACGGGCTGTTGTCCTGTCAAGAGAGGGGGTGAGGAGGAGCTAGCTGGTCGGCTGCCGTTCGATGGCAAGGGGCCGGCTTCTCGAACAAATTTCTTCGCCACAGAATGAACGGTGGCAACCAACCAACCTCGGGCAGGGCTGGAGGTGACGAGAACTTGACAACAGATCCCAGCACCTGGTGAGTTCAAACGTGCACCGTGATACTAAAGGGACGACAAGATCCGAGGTCTCAGTAGTACGGCATGCGGAGATAGTCGTTGATTTCTGCTGGGAGGTGTCGGAGGACTGCAGAGGAGGGACCAACAGGCCGTTTTGATGTCACTGACGATGGAGAAAGAGTATTCCGAGAGGCTGAAGAGAGAAGGGGGAAAAAACACACGAGCGAGCGCGAGCGGAGAGGAGACGTCGCGAGGGGCCAACTGCAGTTTTTCTGTATAAACCTTTTTGGATTTCCTCGGGGGGCAAAAGCTCGCGTTCAGGAGGAGGGGGAGAATAGAAGCCCAGGGACAAGAAATCCAAGAGAGATGTACTGGTCGTCGGAGGTTTTGTGCGACTTAAAGAGGACGGAGTGTGTTGAGATGGAGCCCAGATGAAGACAAGGATCTGGCCAGGGTAGAGCTGGCCTTGAGAATAGTGGGTGTCAGGGGTGCTCCCTGGCCCTCCATCAGTCCTGATGTGTGGCTGCTAATTCCAGGGTAGACTCAATGCCTGTATTCCACAAGCAATCCCCCCTGCACCCTGCGTCCTCTCTCTCTCTTTCTTTTCCTCTCTCTCCCCCTCCCCTCCCTCCCTGGCCTCCCAAGAAGTCTTGTGTGTGTAAGTGGGAGGAGCCCCATGGTACCGCCCGGGGGGGGGGGTAAAGAGAGGGACCGGGGAGGGGACGGGGGCCACTATCGCCCAGGGTCAGTGGGCAGGCCTGCTAGGGAATTCAGGCTCCTTGTGATCAGCCCTGATTATAATCGACACGCAGAGGATCAAGAACACCTCTGGCGAGCCGTACGGAATTTTTCCGGCTACTTGTGTCCGAAGAAGACCGGAGTGAAAGATATAGATCCACAGCGTCGAACATCTCCCCGACCAGAAGCCTCGTGAGGCTGCTTGAGGGGCCCCATTATAAAGGAACGTCTGACAGCGTGCATGTTCTGCCTCGAGGACCCGCCGTCTCCTGGGCCTGCCCGCCCGCCAGCCCGCCAGCCAGCCAGCCAGCCAGCCAGCCAACCAACCAACCAACCAGGTAGGGGCGCAAGGTCACCTTGGGCCCCATGAGGCAAGGCACGGCACGGCACGGTATGGCACGGTGTGGCATGGCAATGGAAATACCTGCAAGTTAGTTAATTCTCAAGGGGCACAAAGGGCCAGGTGTCAGGCGTCAAGCGTCAAGCGTCAAGCGTCAAGGTACCGAACCAAGCCAGACTCGGGCGTGACCTCGAAGACAGGTACCCAGTACGATGGAGGGCGTCAATGAGGCCGAGACAAGAATCGAATAGAGGAGTCTGCTGATAGGCAGGGTAGGCCGAGAGAGCGTGGGGCCATGTCTATTACGGACTGCGTAAAATTCTCCGGCGGGTTTCGTCGTGGATTATGGACAGTAAATTGTGAAGATAAACCGACCAAAAACAGTAAGACAGGTTCTCAGCGCAATTTGCTCGGTTGAGGATGGTACAAGGACGGTGAGTGTCTCGCTTGTCGGGTGCGATAGTAGCCCAGCGACCGGAGGGGGGCATGTCTCTGAACTGTCAACGGCCACCGCCAACGCCAAAAATGTCGACTCAGGCCGGGGGGGGGGGGAGGTCTGGTCTGAACCAAAAGCTGAACCCCTGTCCAGGGCATGCCCGCTGGCGCCGCTGCCACCTGCACATTTGCAGCATCGTGCGGCGTGCCCCAGGGGAGATCCTGCCGAGGGACGACATGGGCACTCGATCCACCCGCCGGCCCAACGTAACCTATTGGGGGGGGGCGGGGGGGCATGTAAACCAACATAGCAACAGCTTACTGCGTTCCTAGTAGTAGTCATACGTACCATAGCAGTAACAGACATGCCAGGGCATGAACTGCAAGTTCCGCAGCTGCTCCGAGAGCGCATACAGCACGAGGACCGACCCCCACCAGCTGCAGCGTATTACCATCCGGATTTAGCCGAGGGTGATTAGAAGAGAGACAGAGAGAGAGAGAGAAAAGGAGAGAGGCAGACAGCTATAGAGTAGGGCTTGCTCGAGCAGCGTGTTTTCTTCCGCTGGACCCGTTGAGAGGGGGGGGGGGCTGTGTCTGTTCAGATCCTGAGCGTGTCTATGATTGATGAGTCCTCGCTCCGGGGCTAGAGAGCTCAGGCGGAAACATGAGCGACTTCTCGAGACGAGACAAGGCGAGACGAGACGAGACGATAGCTTCTGGGGAACAGCATAAAAAGCCAAGATGATTGGACGCCAAAAAGGATAGCGTGCAGACGCTGGAGGAGGATCGACAGATTTCAGTTGGGACGGAAACTGATCCTAGATCCAAGGAGGAGGGGTGGGCAATGATCAGACGGCAGCAGTTTGTCATGTCAATCTCAAGCCTTATTAACGCTCAAGAAAAGGTGGGCAGTCCCGAGCCATCTTGAAGCCAGACCACGTCGCGGAGCCCTGCCTCCTGAGTCCTGTAGAGCTATATAAGGAAAGAAGAAGTAGCGCATGACGTTTCGCCCCGTCAGACCGATGGGGTTTGGGGTGGTGGTGGGAAGGCGTAACGCGTCCCTGAGGAAGGTACTCAAGGTATTGCTTCTTGGCCCTTCCACAAGATCTTAGAGACACATGTATTGACCGGAGGCAGCCGTGATCGTGCTCTCTTCCGGCTAGCTGACTAAGTGATTATCAGGAGAGGCAGCTACCTGTAGGCATGCGCACCAGTCCAATAGTGGAAACATACACACACACACACACACACAAAGGGGGAGAGAGAGAGTGAGAGAGAGAGAGAAAGTGTGAAAGCCAATCAGCATGCTGACAATATCATAAAGATGAAGGCCTGGATATCGTCAGCGGTTGGTTGGGTAGGCACTACAGGAGGTAGCAGTGGACAGGGAACGGTCTGGCCCGTGGGGAGGCGCTTTCCGAAGAACCGAGGGGCGCCACTGCAGAGAACAGACCTGGACCGATCAGGGATGACAGATGGTACTTCGGTACTTGGCCTATAGTACCCGTGGGCTGGTACCAGTCTAGCCTATTCAGGACAAGGTAAGGTCCGTAAATTTCCAACTCGACCGGCCAAAATACCCTAAGCAGACATAGTAAGAACAGTAAGTGATGAAGGCGTAGGTGAGAGAGGCTATCGTTGGCACAGGTGCATGTTTTCATCAGCGGGGCCACCGCCGAGCAAGGAGAGTAGATAGAAAAGAAAGAAGAAGAGAAGAAAAAAACTCCTTTGCCGGGTGGTCGTCGCATACCTCGGCCAACTCGGTTCTCTGAGGCTGTTCAAACTGGGTAGGCCGGTCCATGCATTAACCCTGTCAGGGAGGATGAATGTTCGGAATACCATGGCTTTTCAGGTATAGCGGTAGCGATGCGGTACAGATCCAGTTGTATTGGGGCGGGGAGGGTTGGGAAGGGAGAGAAGGAAAAGAAAAGAAAAGAAAGAGGGAAAAAGATAATGCAGCAAGGGCTTGGATGGCTTGGTCCACCGCATCAGATGTATGCATCCATCTGGGTCCCAGGACCCGTCAAGTCATTAGCGCTGACGTGCGTCGTCTGAAGTTCACACGCATTCTTCGCAGATGGGGCCTGCAACCCCCCCTCCCCTTCCCCCCTTCTCCTCCCCAGCCACATCTACGTGCAGGTGGTGCATGGTCCCTGTTGCATAGCGACTCCATATTATAGCACGTAGGCTACACGCACAGTACATAATACTATAGTAGTACCACGGTAGCTGGGCCAGGGTCCTGGCTTGCCCATGACGTGCACGACGCCGCAGCTGTGGCCGGTGCAACGATACAGTACAGCAGCCCTTCTGTGTTGTTATTCCGTGGTCGCGCCCAGACTGGGTCACGGAGCAGCTGGTTGCATGCAACGTGTGCAGTGTAGCGAGGGCTGCCGAGGGTAACCCCCTTTCGGCGGTGCCACCACTGGGTTCCTTGTTCATTAAACTTCACAAACGTCAGGCCCTGGCTGGAAGCGTGATGGGTGGTGGTGTCTCTGGGGGGGGTTTTTTTTTGGGGGGGGGGGGAAGGGTGGGAGATCGTGGACGTTGCCGCCGACAGCGAAACGTGCGTCAACTTTTTTCCCTTCCCTTTGTCTCTCTTTCTCTCTGTTCCCCCTATCGATCTGGGTTGAACGTCCAAATGCACCTCTCTTCCGAGGTCCGAGCCCCGGACCCGAGACAGTCGTGAGGTGGCAGTGCCGACAAGGCGGGGAGAGGGGCGTTTTGTGGTGGGGTTTGGTCGCCTTGGATCGTCCCAGCATTGCCTTGTCTTGCTGCCTCGAAATGGGCTCAAGAGACCAGAATAGTACGTGGAAACACACAAGAGACGTCGGCGGTTGGGGGAGCGGGCCATGTCTTTGCTAAACAAGTTTATCCCACAAGCAGGACAGGGGAAATCCGGGATTTGGGAGAGGATCGTGACCGTGTTGCATGCATGAATTTGTCTGGGTGTTGACCTTGGTACATGGTGATGCGGCTCAAACCATGTGGTCCAAAATTAAATAACCCCCCCGCCCCCTACCTAGAATGATGATGTGCGACGTCCATGTCAGATGTGTATGTAAGGGGGCTGGCCCATAAGATGCCCTCTTATTAACCACCACATGGGCGCCCTGTCGATCTTTTTTTTTTTTTTTCATCCCATCTTCCCCCTCCAGCCGGCACGCTCATGGTACTGGGGTACAATCTTACGGCCCTTGGCCCAGAGGATCACCAACCTAGCACCTGGAGCTTATTTATCGTTTGCGACGTCGATCCATTATGCCGCCTCACACTTTAAGTATCCAATCTCTGGGTTTTACCAAGACAGACTGACCCCTCGCGCCCGCTGCGACGCTATGCTCAGCCAGGTAACCATGCGGGATCGGGTCCCATCGAGCACTTATGCGCCTTTGATGGGCTGATGTGCATGTAACTATGATATGTATGTATGTTGTATGTAACGCAGACAGTCACGATTTCCAGGTTGCGAACGTGGGTTCGTTGCTACCATAGCATGCGTATGGGCTGTTGGACCTGCAACCTTGGGAGAGAAGAATGACTTTTTTTTGGTTATTACTACAGTAAAGAAAAGATCAAAATAAGATGTGAGCACCAAGAGAAAGTTAAGCGTAACCATATTTTCCCGTCCGCAATTTCCAGTAGCTGTTCCGCCACCCCGCTGTGGCTTGGCTATAGGAACACCCCCCTCTCTGCTCCCAAGCTTTACCAGGCCAAGCCTTTAACCCTCCTCTCTCCTTCTTTCTCTCTCCTCCTCTTGGAAAGGGGACGCGAAGGTGTTTGCTCTCAAACGCGGACAAGCAAGGATGCTGACTAGATTGAGCAGTTCCCGATGGATTTGGGTAGAATGTAGGGAACCGGCGTGTCAGTTGCCGCCTCAATCTCTCCCGGATGGCTGCTCTAACAATATGGCGCGCAGCAGACAACCAGGTCGTGTCGACATGCGCATCCATTCGCAAGCCAGATTCATCAATGTCCGCTGCATGGTCGTCTATGTTTCAGACGGAGGAGGGACCCGATACCGATAGGCTCCTTTCCGTCTCGACTTCCCCCTCCTCCCCTCCTCCTCCTCCTCCTCATCCGCCCCAGAAGAGCCTCACCGCTTCTTGCAATACGACTTTCTACTAAACAACGCATCCTGTTTTTATTTTGAAACTCGGGGACGGCGAAAATGGTCATGACGAGTTGCGGATGAGATCCACAGACACAAGCCATTCATTGTTTTGAAGGAGGATTCTTGTGGTGGAGCCACGAGAGATACCCGAGCAAAATGTACCGCTCACCGTAAAGCCCCGGCCGGTCCAGACGTCATGCTCCGTACCAGGATTTTTTTTTTTCTCTTTTCTTTTCTACTTGCAAACGTGGGGTGGTGGATGACTGGGGGGGGGTTTTTTTTCCCTTCCCTTTCTTTCTTTTTCCTTTCTCTCCCTCTCTTTTAATTAACGGCAAAATCATGAGGCGCAAAAAGAAACAAGGGACTTACTTGCCACCGGCCAGAGGGTGGCCCTTCCAGACCCTGCAAGGCTATCTTGTTTTCCCCCCCCTTCTTCTTCTTCTTCTTCCTTCACCCCTCCCCCCCTCCTCCCCCCTAGAGGGTGGTAGTGACCACGGAGATTTGATCCGGGATTTCGTGCCGCACGCGTAAACAGAGGCCCTTGGGAAGGACACAGTCAGGCCAGCAGAGGTGACAGTGGATGAGTAGCAACGGCAATCAATCCCGTGCGTCTAGACTGGCTAGCACACGCGACCCGGAGATTCGAGGTGAACCGGAGGCCCGCTAAGCCCCCAAGCGGCCACCTGAAGCAAATGACTTCACGTCCCCATAGATCCTGACATCTCGCTGACCCGTAGAACATTCCAAAGCCCACAGAAATGTTCTGTTCACCAGAAGCTTTGGGCTAAGGACGCTTGGTACGGAGTTGCTAGCTCGTATCGTCATCGCCAGCGATCTTCCCTCACACCGTTTTGGTCCCCACCGGCCCGCCAAGCCTCCCGAACCTTACAGGCCTTCCAACAAATCCCCCCCCCCCCCCCCACAAAAAAAACCCTTACCCCACCGCCCGCCATAAAGGGGGGGTGTTGTGTTGGGTGTGGGCGGGGGGCGGGGACGGCGCGGGG
>JACWRQ010000205.1:28880-49401 GCA_014849955.1 Cryphonectria carpinicola | reverse complement strand
GGGGCGGCGGCGGGGGGGGGGGGGGGGGGGGGGGGGGGAGGGGGGGGGGGGGGGGAGGTGGGGGGGGGGGGGGGGGGGGGGGGGGGGGGGAGGGGGGAGGGGGAGTCTTGATTGATACACATCATCGACGCCGGCCCTGTCGAGGTCGGCAGCAGTAAGCACCAAGCGGAGATTTTGTCCAGTATCCCGACTCGGCATGAGCCTGACGCGCGGATCAGCAGCAGATCAGATCCCCTTTAATTTTCCCTCATCCTTGCTCCTGTCACGGCGTGCCCTCGCTTGTGCCGACCAGGGTGCATGCAGCTCAACTTCAGACGAAATGGTCAATGCGCTCGGCGTCTCGAGGGGTTGCTTGAGGCCATCTTTCGGCATGCTCGCGGCTTGCTTTGCTCAAGGCGACTGTGGAATTTCCTTCTGGAGACAAGGCGGGGACCAGGCATGCGCACAGATGGCGGCGCTACCGTTCAACTGGGTTCTTAGGGCGGAAGACGCACCGGTTTTCCGTCGCGACAGCACGGCCGTCGGCTGGGCTGCTGGTATGGGCTTGTCTTCTGCTGTGTTGCTGTTTACAAGCCTACCTTGCTTGACATTGCTATGCCATACAGAAGCAAGATCAGAAGAAATGTCGCCTATCTGTCATGAGCGGTGGCGCTGCGCTGGCAGGGTTCTTCCCCACAAGCATGAAGTCCCAGGACCCGGGGCTGGGGCTTGGTTGGAGGGCCTTGGAAAAGATGGGACGAATTAATTTGCTCACTTTGCGCTGGGCAAACCTTATGTTTTCTTTCCTTTTCTTCTTCTTCTTTTTTTCTCTCATTCTTCCTCCCCCCCCCTGACCTTGCGTGTCTTGTCCAGAGCGGCAACGTACAGAGGAGGCCCGAGATCAGTTTTCCGACATCAGTACTACCTGCAGAGCTGCAGAGCTGCAGAGCCCCGTCCAGGCGAGGTCAATCCTGTTCCCGCCTCGGAATCTCGATATAGGCGCCCTGGCAATATCGCGGACAATTGTGAGATCAGAACCTTGCAGGTTCCCGCAGTCTTGACACTCTCCGACGTCTCGGTTCGCGATCTTGGAAGTTGAGGAGCCCAGATCTCCTTACTACTACAAAAGGAAACGATGTGCTCACAGGTCGCGCCCCCGCCCCTCCCCCCTCCCCTCTTTGATCCTGCCGTTCAATCTTCCCAGCGTTGGCAGTTTCACTGCCGGCTCTTTACAACACCGAGCCAGCCGCCTTGTGGCTAAATGTGGTTAAAATCGCGAATGGACAAGGAAAGGAAAAGAGATGAGATGGCCTAGATAATAACCTTGTGGCTCGCACCCGTGTTCGTGTTTATGCGCGGCAGGCAATGTTTTTATCATCAAAAGCCAAAGTCAAAGAAGTCATCGTCCAATCTATCTATACCGAGGCGCAAAACGCATATCGACAACGTTTCTCACGGCTAATCAGGTTCCACAGCCATGCTCAACTCTGTGGCGGTGTGCGGACAAAGCAGCACCTGGAACGTGCACGCCCAGGCTGGGACACAAACGGTTGCATCAGCGATGCAGATTCCATGGATTCGCGCCGCCGACTAGCTTGTTGCAGGTACCCCTCGGCGCTGGATCCTAGACGGGAGCGCGTGAGTCTGTTCAGGACAGGGTTCTCCCCGGGCCTTCGAAGGAAACGGCAGCTCCGGTTATTATTATCATCTTTATTATTGTTATTATCAGACCAGCCAAGCGCTCGTCACATTGACGATCTTCGGAAAATTCCCCCTCCCCCCCAGGGATGATGACCAGCCAGGCATGCATAACCCGAACGCGAGGTCCAAATCTGTTCAACTCGGATCCGGGATGATGTAAATCCACAAAGTCAGATTTGCATCTTGAACTTAGTTTGTTGTTGCCATCCCATCCCAGCCCAGCCCAGCCCAGCCTCAAACAATACTGTTGCTTGTGTTTAAACGGCGCTCTCCTTCGGGGGCCCACCCAGGGAGAGAGAAGGCTTCCGGCGCGAGGGGGGGGGGGGGGCGTTCATCCCTGGCTGGTTAGTAACGAATCTGATCACCTCACTTGGACGCGGAGTCTTTTGCCTCGGAATTCTGGGACCCCCGTGGACGTGGGCCAAAGCGAGGCAGGGCTGTCACACAACCTCACGAGGCTGGCTCACTCTCACTCTCCCCCTCCCTCTCTCTCGTCTCTTGTCTCTCCTTTTTTCCCCCTTTCCCTCTTCTCTTTGTGTTGCTCCCAGATAGCTGGGTACTTTGGCGACGGGCCGCCCCGGCTGGGGGTCTTCGGTAGCTGCTAACCGAGAACGTGGCCACGGCATATACTGCCGGCCCAGCCTGAGCAGACAACCAGATATCTCATTCCGCCCTCTCACACATCTGACGAGGCGTGTGATTTCTCCCCCCCACCCCCCCCCTCTTCTTCTTCCTCAGGTAACAACAGCCAA
This sequence comes from Cryphonectria carpinicola, assembly GCA_014849955.1. Taxonomy (NCBI): domain Eukaryota; kingdom Fungi; phylum Ascomycota; class Sordariomycetes; order Diaporthales; family Cryphonectriaceae; genus Cryphonectria; species Cryphonectria carpinicola. The sequence goes on along the minus strand of JACWRQ010000205.1, from coordinate 46,969 downwards.
GCAAGACTCATCTTAAAATTGTGTGACCTCCCTCATCCCATGCGATGAAGGACGTCTCGGACATTTGTGCTGACCTCCAGATGCGTGCGCATAAACCAATGTGTTGCGAGGTGACTGGTCAATCTCGGCCTCACCCTTCGAGCCTTCTCGGTACTAGTCTGCTATATTTTGGAACACACTCTGAGTTTCACGATACCCGAGATCCACACCCAGGGCACACACGCCTTCACTCAGGATCTACACGCCGTACTGCTGTACCACAAATAAGCAGGGCCTGTGGCGGTCTTGATACAGAGGCGGACGCCTCCAGCGGCCGGCCAAAACTAGGCGTGGCTTCGGCTCCCGTTCGTCAATGTCTAGTTTCATCATCCTCGAATAGGTGCGGAAGTGGCTGTTCTGTTCGACCAGCCATCTGCCACACGACCCAATACAGCCCACGCCCGCGGTGAATCGTTGGTCATGAACAACCGCCCGTCCCCCCTCTCTTTCCCTTCTGAGCCTGACTGATCTTGGTACAAGTGTCACCAGGAGCAAAGACAGGGTCGGCTAGGAAGGGGGGGAGGGGGATCTTCGAGGGACCAATTCTACTATGATAGTATCGACATCGTTTGTTCACCATTCAACCGACCTAGCCAAAGTGCTCAGTAGGAGGCATAAACAGCTGTGGAGTCAAGCTGTCTGGTGCTCACCAAGCTCACCCCTCTCCTCCTTGGAGGACTTTTTAAAATGTGACAATAGGCTGTTCGAGCATGAATTTTTTTTAAAAATTTTTTTTAACACGCATCAAGTTAACGCATGGTTATGATTTCAGGAACGCAACCGAGAGATCATATCGGAACAATAGAGGGGGGGTCTGTGGATGATTGGGGGACATGGACAAGATGGCCCCGTTACTTGTCTCCTTTTCTTTCTTATTTTCCCCCCTTCCCCTTGTCATGGCGGCGAGCACCCGTGCCTTCTGTCGGCCGGGATATTTCGCACGCACCGCAGCCGGCGTGCCTGCATTCCTGTATTCCTGTTCTCGTCCGAGGTCCCAGAGACATGGACACGGGCACGGCAGCGGAAAGTGTTGAACGGGTTCCATAGCAGTAGCAGCAAGAGGAGGACGAGGACGAGGAGGCGGCTGTGGAAGAGGCGGAAACGACGCAGGAACAGCTCTGATCAACAAAAGTATGCCCACTAACTGGTATCCGCAGGTTGAGCCGAGCAGCGCAGGAGTAACGGTAGACAGCCTGGAACTCAAGCCACTAGGTAGGACGTGCACGACGCAGACCTACGTCGGACGGACGATTACCAGGCCTAGGAACAAGCGGCGATCTTTGGGGCGCCCGGTGTCACAATGTCATACGTAGTGCGAGTTGGGAAAAATGGATGATGATGGTGATGATTCGCGAGGGTTCATTCGCAGATCCACGACGGACCGACCTCAAGTTGCGTTACTCTGTCTTCTCCCCTACCCCCTCCTCCCCCCCCCTTTTTCCATTATTCTTGTGCCATGTTCACTCAACGATCTCGCAATTAAACGATGCTGTTGAACCGGACATATAAAACGGGGCTGACATTACACGCCCCATGTTGAGTGGTGGTACTTGCACTGCAGAATAAGGGTCAAGAGACATACATACCCAATAAATCACAAAGCAAAAGGAGAAAGACGTATGGCGAATGCGCCTACCTGCTGCCCCCGCTTCTTTCTCGTTCAGGTCTTGTGTTTCTGTTGAGCAAAAGCAGTGAGTGATTCAATTATCCTCCGTGGCCAGACCTCCCGTCCCTGTCCCGTCTCTCGGTCAGCAACAACTTCTTTTTTTTTTTTTCTTCCTTGTTTTTTTCTTTCTTGTTTTATCTTAGTGTCCTCTCCTTTCCCCCCCCGCCCCCCCACCAAAGAGGCAGAAAAGGAACATGACTATCATCGGTCATCTACTACAGATCCCTTTTTACACAAAGATCTCATCTCAGAATTTAGACGAGAAACCACTATATCCGCGACCTGCCCGACGCAGAATAAGTGCCGACGCTGCTGCTGCGTCACCCCAATTCCTCGCATAGCGCGCAACGTGAATTCTCGATAACTCGTCCTCCGTACCCGTAACTAAGCCCCCCCCTCCCCCGGACGGCCAACGACATGCTAAGTGACCCATGGGACCGACCTCGGCGTTGCAGAAATTTTTTCCCCTCTCTTTCATTCTCTAGCATTGCCCTTAGGAGCCTTGTCCGTGTGAACAGCGAGTGTGTCTCGGTATTGTTTGGTTGTGACAACGTGCGGAAGCGACGTCCTCACAGGCGGCTGTGCAGGCCTGGCAACTCGTGCTCATTAGGCCAATGGACATCGGGCCAGACATAGCGGACGGCCTCCCAAATGTGACTGTTTGTTTTGTTGGGAGGAGTCAGTAAAAGAAGGTACCATCCTAGAAGAAACACAGTACGGTGGAAATCAGCTCAAGGGCGTAACATACCTGACATGAACAATCTGTAGTCCATCCTTGACCTCTTGGGGCAAATCTTTGACGTCCTTGCGGTTTGATGAAGGAAGAAGCACGGTTCGTACGCCGGCCCTCAAAGCCCCGATCAATTTCTCCTTGATTCCGCCGACAGGTAAGACTTTGCCTCGGAGTGATATCTCGCCCTGGCAGTAGGAACCTCGCATTAGTCTCCATGTTTTCCATAACGCACGTAAAGCTGTGCGAGGTGTGTGTGTGTGGAGTACTCACGGTCATGGCGATGGTAGGTGGCACAACTCGGCCCGAGAATAGAGAAATCAGGGCGATCGTCTGGGCTATGCCTGAGCTAGGTCCGTCCTTGGGGATGGCGCCGCTGGGGCAATGGACGTGGAGCGATCGATCTTTCATGATGTTCTGCGAGGGCTCATGGACCAGGCCGAGCTCGAAAGCATGCGCCTTCACCCACTGTTGGAAATTATTAGTTTACTGGAGGACAAGCACCGGAACTTGCAGCATGAGGTGGGGGTGGGGGGGGGGAGGGAGTCTACAGAGGATGGATGGAGGAGCACTTACGGTAAGAGCTACTTCAACACTCTCCTTCAAAACATTCTGAAGGTTGCCGGTGAGCTGGACAGTGCCAGCGCCGGGGAAGTCCTGGACTTCGATAAAGAGGATGCTGCCATTGCCTCCCGAACTATAAGCCACCAGGCCAGTGACGATGCCGGGACGGCTGGTCTTCTCAGCGATCTCTTCCTCGAACTTTTCAATGCCCAGGATGTTTTCGACATCCTCGACGGTAAGCTGCGGCTTGTAGGTTTCCGGTCGTCCGTTGTCTTTGGCGTCGGCATACTCGACTGCTTTGGCTCGACAACATGAGCCAATCTCACGCTCCAAATTGCGTACGCCGGCCTCACGAGTATACGCATCGATGATCTTGGCAACGACCTCTTCGGAAAACTTGATCTGCTCCTCTTCTAGTCCATTGACACGGATCTGCTTGGGAATCAGATGCTCGGTTGCAATGTGTCGCTTTTCGACTGTGGTATAGCCAGGCAGATAGATCATCTCCATGCGGTCCAGCAGGGGCGCTGGAATCGTATCCAGACTGTTCGCTGTCGCAATGAACAGCGCCTTGCTCAGATCCAAGGGTGTGTTGACGTAATGGTCCGTGAACGTATGGTTCTGCTCTGGATCCAGGACTTCAAGCATGGCTGCCGAAGGGTCGCCTTGGAAATTCGCGTGGCCCAGCTTGTCGATCTCGTCGAGAAGGAACACGGGGTTCGCGACGCCGACCTTTCGCAATCCCTGGACAATCAGTCCAGGCATAGCGGCGACGTATGTTCTGCGGTGCCCACGAATTTCCGCCTCGTCCCTCACACCCCCGAGGGAAATTCGGTGGAATTTCCTGCCCAGAGCATGCGCCAGTGATCGAGCGATGCTCGTCTTGCCAACACCTGGAGGGCCCACGAGAAGCAAGATCGGTGACTTGTCCATCATGCGCTTGCCCTTCAGCAATTCGACCTTGGCGGTACTGGCCCTCACCTGCTCGTCCACGTCACCAGGACTAGGCACGCCTTCCTTGCCAGTTTTGCTCAATTCCAAGCTCGCAGCTTCTTCCTGTGCCTGCTTGATCTTGGCGTCAATGTCCTCGTTGATAGACTGCTTGAGGCGGAGCACCGCAAGGTATTCCAACAACCGCTTCTTCACCTTCTCCAAGCCGTAGTGGTCGTCATCCAGCTGCTTTCTGGCGGCTGTCAGAGTGGTAGGGCCCAGCCGGTCTTCAGTCACTGTAGTCCAAGGTATCTCTGCCAGTGTCTCCAGATACGTCCTTGTCACCGCGTAGTCTGCCTGGGCAGGGTTCATCTTCTTCAGTCTCTTGATCTCCTTCTCGGCGACCTTGGCTGCTTCTGGTGACAACTTGGCCGCCTCGAGCCTCTTCTGCAGCTCCTCGATCTCGTTGGGCTCGTCATCACCGTCATTGCCACCACCAGGCCGGCCACGACCTCTCTGGGCTGAGAATGGGATCGCAAAGCCGCTCGAGGGGGTGCGGACGGGAGCGCGTGACCTCCTCAGACCCTGGTCGTGCTCGCTGTCCCCGTCGTCGGTGTCAATGATGATGGGGATTGCGGATGTAGTGAAGCTGGTGATCTTGACATTATTCTTAATGCTCCCGACCTGTCGCTCGAGCAGGTCGATGACGTAGCGCATTCTCTCTTTTACATCGAACAGGGACAAGACCTTGAGCTTCTCCTGGAAGCCAGTCTCGCAGACATTGGCCATGAAGTCGGCGAGGAAGCCCGCTTCAGCCAGGGTCTTTTGGTTGATGAACCAGTCCAGCCTCCTCGCGAGAATCGGTGACAAGGACGGGGAGCCGGAGGGCCGTGGTAAAAGAGCGGCGACCCTGAGTATAGCCACCAGTTCCCGGGATAACAACCTCAATATCGCAAACATTTCCTCCACGGAGGTGTCATCGGAGAGCACTTGGTCTTTGTGGTAGGTTACTTTGCCCTCGAAGTAAGGCTGTGTCTGGTAGATCTTGTCTACCTTCACTCTTGCGACGCCCTTGACGAGCAGGGAGAAGTCCCCCGTGCCGCGGCCCTCCACACCGGTGATCTTTGCGGCCACGCCGGAGCCGAACAGGTCCGCCTTGGTCACTGCAGTAGTGTCGGGACTGCCGGAGTCACTGCCAGAGTGGTCCCTCTCCCCGTTCTCGATGAGGAGCTGGCCATTGGGGCCCATCAGCGACAGAACTCGAGCCTGGGGCACACATGCTATAGGCACGCTCTCTATCCTGCCCTTGGAGGCCCTGGAGCCGGCACGGCTATAGACGGTAGAGAGGAGTGCTGGTATGTCGGGCCGGGCTGACGACACGGGAATGCGGTTGACGATGCCCGGCAGGAGGACCATGCCCTGCGGGAGGGGAATGATGGGCAAGGTTGCCGAATGTGACCGAGCCATGATGATGATGAGGATGGCTGCTTGTATAAAAAGATGTGTTTGAGAAATTCAAGCGTGAAACAAGTGTGCAGCTGCTCCGAAAAAAGATGGTTGAATGATAGAAGGTAAAAGTAGTGTAGGTTGTTGACGTGGAGGAAACAGCGTGAGGTTCTCATGATAAGCTAACCGTACTTATTCAGTTAAGTACAATGTAATGCATGCTGGAAAGTACTAGTACAGTCAGTGTGGTCTGCCCTGAGCCGAGGCTAAACTACATGATCCGCGGCGGTACGGGCGCGCCCCCCCCCCCCCTCTCCCGGCGCATCTCACCTCGATGTCCTCGCCACATGCCGCATGGAATACCATCGAATCTCTCTCTCTCTCTCTCTCTCTCGACTTGAACAACATTTCTTTCACCCCTCCCGCCTCAAGACACGTTCCGATGCCCTGGATTTCTAAAATTATTTGTGTAAAGTGAGGTATGTGTGTGTCGAGGTGCATTTTGCAAGGTCAAAATAAATCTCTCGGCTCTCAACAACATAAATCAGAAGAAGTACTCGGCAAAATATTATGTTGTACACTTAGTAGTACATGTTGTTGTTGTCCGTTACTTAGCGGCCATTCCTCTCTCAAGTGTCTGCGGCAGAGCATCGCTAAAGGACCCCTTAGCCCCCTCAGGGTCGCTATGTACAGTAGCTACAGTGGCAAGTGGGTGGGCACACCACTCCCCCAAGCACAGGCACCCCCGCCACTAAATCTCCAACTGTAAAGTGGTCTTCCCCCCAGGTCGCGTCATCCAGATTTCCAAGACGCGTCTCCGGCACCCCGCCAATCTTTCTTCTTTCCCAATATTCAACACCCACCGACCATTCATCACAACCACTTCTCTGCCCCTCATCTTCTTTTACTTATTTCTCTCCACCCTGAATTCATCATGAGTATGCATTAACTAACCCCCCTACCCCCCTTCCCCCCCCAAAAATGTATCATTTCTCGCACTAACACCATGGCAGCCTCATACGGCGGTTTCAGCAAAACCTCATACGGCGCTCAAGGCGGCGAGGACGGAGGAGGCTTTGTCTATGGCGGGTCCCAGTCAGGCAGTCAAGGTGCTCAGGGTGGACAGAAGGTACGTGCTGCTCCCCCCCCCCCCCACAACACTTATTACGAGCATCACCACTTCAACACCCCAGCGCCCTAATTTTCTCTCCTTGACTCCCCTGCGCATTTCTGGCATGATCAAGTGAGCTAACACGCTTTTCCTTTCCCCCCCCCCCTCTCTCTCTCCTGCAGGGCTTCGCCGACGAGTCTCTCCGCCCTGTGACCATCAAACAGCTTCTCGACCTCGAGGAAGCCTACCCAGGCGCCGACTTCCAGATCGACGGCCACCACATCACACAGGTGACCATCGTCGGGCAGGTGCGCGCCATCAACCCGCAGCCGACCAACATCACGTACCGTCTGGACGACGGCACAGGCTCCATCGACGTCAAGAAGTGGGTCGACGCCGACAAGCAGGAGGACGCAAACCCCAAATACGAGCTAGACCAGTACGTGCGCGTATGGGGCCGCCTCAAGTCCTTCAACGGCAAGCGCCACGTCGGTGCCCACTTTATCCGCGGCGTCGACAACTTCAACGAGGTCACCTACCACCAGCTCGAGGCCACCTACGTGCATCTGTACTACACCAAGGGCCCGCTGGATGGCGCCGACGGGCAGAACGGGAAGATGAATGGCGCCGACGGCAACGCGGGCGCCGGTGATAGCATGTTTGTGGACCAGTACGGCGGGCAGAACGCCGGCAAGAGTGAGGAGACGGCCAAGCTGGGCACCTGTGGGCCGAGCGCGAGGAAGATGTACCAGTTCCTGTCCAAGACCCCGGGTGGAAATGAGGGTGTGCACATGAACCTCATCGCGAGCAGTACGGGTCTGACGGCCCGAGAGATCTTGGGCGCGGCAGATGAGTTGCTTACCCAGGGCCTGGTGTATACTACTGTCGACGACGAGACGTGGGCAGTGCTTGATTATTGATCGGGGAATTTACTCACCCTGGCGCTTTGATGTTGTCACGGGAGGTCATGGAAAATTCACGTTCTACCAGTTCTGGCATATCTTGGTGGTCTGGACGGCGTTCTTTTTTCTTTTTTTAAGGCTTGGCATGGTATTGCCTTTTTTTTTCTTTCTTTTTCATATTGTCATTGATAATGATTTCTGTGAGGTAAGGACTGGACTGTTTGGTATGCGAAGGTAATGAAACATAAAAAAAACAAAATAGCCCACAAGGGCTTATTGCGTGCCATGAAAGCGATGGCGGTAACGACTGTTAGTAAAGCAAGAACTGTGATGGTTGTTGAAACCTCTCACGATACCTGAGACGTTGCAGTAAATGGTGCAAGGTCTCTCTCTCTCTCTCTCTCTCTCTCTCAAAAGAAAACTGAATGGCTCTCACGCACACTCTCCCTCTCTCTCTCTTGTTTTCCACGAAGCAAACTCATGCGATGGTTGTTGAAACCTCCGCCGAAACCTGAGACTCTGCAGTAAATCCGGTGCAAAATCCCACGTAAGTATGATCGATGTCTCACTCATTGTTGTACCACGGCGACGGCGACCAGAAAGGAAGGAAGGATAACAAGCGAAAAAAAGACACCAGACACACACTCATACACAAAATTGCACACACGTCACACTGAGAAGCACGCATCAAGGAACAAGACGAGCTACAGCAGGCCAGGTATCGTCGACCGACGCCCAGCCGTGCCACTCACTGTCAAGGATCCGACGGTGATCCAGCAGCCACCACTTCATCTTCTTCTTTCCCTGTCCGAGCCACTGGTTTCTCCCGCTGGCGTTGGCGGATGGACCACCCCGCCAGCGAGGAACCCAGGGCTTGGCAAGCGAAGACCCCCCCTCCGCCCCTCTCTTCCCACAGGCTGCTCTCCTACGCCATCTTGATGGTGGCAGTCGCCTTGGACTTGAGGCCATTGATGGGGGTGGCGGCGCTGTTAGCAAACTTGGAGGGGGCGGGCTGAGGCTCACGGACCATAATCGACAGCTGGACCGGCGCAGGTCCACGCTTGAGGAAGATCTCCTTCTTAACCACGAAGCCAAACTTTTCGTAGTAGGCGTTGTTGGCCAGGGAACTCGACTCAAGGTAAACAGGTCTGTTCTCTGCATCAGCCTGCAGGGAGGGGAGGGGAGGGGAGGGAAGAAGAATGTTAGTTTAATGATTAACAAACATACACACATTGTTGGTAAGAAACACACGTACTCTCTCAATCATGGTCTGGAGGAGCCTGCGGGCATAGCCACGACCTCGGGCATGGGGCTTGGTGCCCAGGTATACGAGGTAGTAGGCATTGCTGTCCCGCTCGCCGAGGACCTCCAACTTGGTGTCGTGCAGGAGCGGCATGAGCTCATTGTAGTAGCGGGCCCTGCCCTCGGCGGAGAGCTGGAAGTAGAGGCGCCACATGCCGCTCCGGAGGGTGGTCCACCAGTCGTCCATGTCGCAGCCCGGCGGCATCCAGAGGGCGACCCCCTCATACTCGGGACCGATGACATGGACCTCCCCGCGGAGGCAGTGGGCCGCGACGAGATAGTTAAAGATGTCGACGTGCAGCCGCCACTTCTCCTCCTGCGACAGGCTAGCCATGTCCTCCGAGTTGAGCAGGTAGTAGGACAGGTCGTCCGCCGCGAAGGCATGTGCCAGCGAGAGGGCGACCTCCTTGCACTCTGTCATGTTGATGACCCGGACCGCCTCGCCCCACTTCTTGGGCACGAGCGAGTGCTTCAGCTCGACGTAGGTCACGGTAGAATTGCTTACGTTCGCCATGCTGGGCAGTCTGCTCCAAGAGAGGTTGGTTGGTGGGCATGGTCAGCCATCATGTTGACTTGGCTCCTGGCGTAGGAAGAAGGAAGAAAGACGAAAGATGGGGAGGGAGTAGCTGTTCTCACCTGTTCTAATTTTTTAAGTACTGATGCGTTTATTTAGGTTACTGTCGCCCGTGTGGTCTTTGGAGAGTTGAGACCTCGAGACGGGCATAAAGCGAGAGGGGTGGTCAAGGCAGTAAAGTGAGGTGCGTTTATCAACAGACATCAAGGCGTAGGCTTGACGGAGATATCCTCAAATGGGGTTTGTAGGGTATAGAGATGAGGTTGAAGTAACTCGGGGCTACCGGTCAAAATTGCAAGAGGCTCGTTTGTTTGTTTGTTTGTTTGTTTGTTTGTTTGATGATGTTGGACGGGGTGATGGGGTAGTAGTAGTTGAGCTGCTTGGGGGGAAAGGGATGTTGTTATACGTCGCAGGATAGTCCGTGGAGGAACAGCTCCGTGCAGAGGGTTTGGCTCTGGGGGAAATTTTATTTGGATGTCATGCAAGGTGGGTGTGTCTACTAAGATGTCCTGAATCCAAAGAGGTGATATAAAAGAACTTGCACACTCGAGAAGAAGGGAAGGAAACAAAATAGGGCGATGAGAGAGGAAGGGCGGGAGTGCTAGGGAGGGTTAAATAGGCGCCGTCTGCTAAGGTTTTTGGTCCCACTCCGAAGTACGCCATCTCGCCATGGTGCCGGGATATTGCTGAGATCAAGGTGCCACGGGGTCCGGGATGTTCGCCTATAACCGTCTTGAATAGGAAAGACTCGTTGGGAGGATGCCATCGCGGTAAGCCGCAGGGTGAAACCTCCCGAGTGAGCCGGTTTTGCCGGAGTCCTTGCGGCCGCCCAGCCATATCTCTCTGCTGCATCCCAGCCCGTGCCAGGCTCAGACAAGAGGGAGAAATATGGGCCTTTGGAGTAGGCCAGTGGAGCACACGGGTTCCAGTTGGGGAGGAGATAAAGTCAGGGCAATGACCGCCTGGGCTGGGCAAGCCAGATAGAGAACTAGCTTGAGACAGTATTACCTAGCACGCCCAGGTGGCTGAATCCACAAAATGCGACAGAGGTGCATGTGCGACGCAGTGCTGGCTGCTGTGCTGGGTAATCACGGGCGCAAATCGGTTGACACCAAGCAAGCCATGCCCAATCAATGACATGCAGCGGAGGTCTCGTGCTCATCCTTCGGCCGGCCTGTTGCTTTTCCCCCAACCAAAAATACGCCCTGACAAGCCTCGGCGGTGACGGCAAAGAGATCGCTATGAACTGTACGACATGCAGCGTCATGCCAGCTGGCAACAGGCTCTTTGCAGAAGAAGTAAGCGAAACAAAGTCTAGGTCTCGGGCCCATGGGGCCGGCAGCCTCCTTTCCAATCGTTTTATTAGCGGTCGACTCGAAAAGAAAAAAAGGTAGACAATGCCCCAGCTTTCCTAACTGCTGGGGAGGGGGATATCTTGCGGGTGACCCTGAGCCACAAAACCATCATCTCTCAAGCTCCAAGTGAAGAAACCAGTGTGCGCTCCCTCTACGTCTTCCATTACGTCTATTCCCAGCCAGGATCAAAGGCGGGACAAACTCAACCATAGCGCGTCTACATGCGCCTGATCTGCTGTTCGTTGGTGTAGGCCTCCAGTCCCGAGTCGAGATGCGACCACCACTCAAAAAGCATCGAGTTGCAGATGAGCTTAAACCAGGGCGTGAACTTGAGCGCCGGATCCTCAAACTTCTTCTTCAGGGCGTCCGCGGTGACGTATTGTGTGGCCTGCACCTCGTTCTCGTTGATGTTCAGATCAACATTGGCCTTGATGAACAGGATATAGTCGACTAGAGAGAGGTAAGTAGGCAGTCAGCAAACAAACATGTTTTCCCTTCCGCATTGGGGCGCTTGGCACAGTTGCAGTGCAGACATACTTTCGTGCTCGCCCCATTTTCCATCACTCGGCGCCTTGTAGTGAATACGCGTAAGGAAGTGGAAGTCCTCCAAGGGAACCTGCTCCTTCTTAATGCCCAGCTCGTGGTCCAGTTTCCTCTGCGCCGCCCTCTTGACGCCCTCGACACATTCTGCCAGGTTGTTGCCAGTCTCGCCAGGAATCATGAGTGGGTGAGAGCAGCAGGTGTTGGTCCACATGTCTGGGAAGGTAATCTTTTCGGTGGCGCGCTGCTGCAGGAGCAGCTCGTTCTTGTCGTTGAAGAGGAAGACGGAGAAGGCCCGGTGGAGGAGGCCCTTGTCGATGTTGGTCATGAGGTGGCCTGCGCGCGCGGCGGTCAGTCGGTCAGTCGGTCAGGGTCTGCTTCGCAGGATGTCGAGCAGGACGGGCGCGAGACCATTACTTACAGATCTTCTTGCTAGCCGTGCCGATTGCCTGGTCATTGTCGTCGAGGACGATGCACACCTCGTCCATGAGACGGATCTGCTCCTCATCGTGACCGTCAAGCTCCGAGGTGCTGCTCGTGTCTATGTCGGGGAACAAGCGCAGGATGGTCTCGGCAGAGATGGAGGTGGCTTGGGGCGCCTCGACCACGGTAGCTGTCGTCGACATGTTGGCGCGATAGTATGAAAATGGACACGGAGGCCTAAAGGTTGAGGAGGTGAACGATGCAGAATGCAGAATTGGAAATCCAGCCAGCCGACTGGAATTAGATTCCTCCCGCCACTTTATTCTTATTAGGTGCTACGCCCTCTATGTACAAGAACAAAGTCCCTGCATGGGCCCCAACTCAGCGGGGCAATTTAGGGGGCTATAACTCGATTCGCCGGCGCCGGCGACGGCGATTACCCTGTGCCGGTTCGGTCCCGACCTGAGATCTTGACGGCACTACCCGCGGACCTTCCAACTTCGTGGAATCATTACTACTTACTGTACTGCCAGTGACTGCTGTACTATACACACTAATTGACGAGGCAGTGACCAAGGCGTGCCATGAAAAACTCCATAGCTCCTTGACGAAGAAATCGGTTTCCGAGGCTAATGGTTTCCAAGGCTGATCTGACCTAGCCGAAGCTGGTGCAGTACGGTGGTGGCAAGGCTTTATACTTCCTACGCTGCTCTGGCCACATATATAATATGACAATATTCTCGTCTGGGAGGTTTCAGTCGATCTTCTCCCAAGGGCGGGCTGGAATGACTGTCCCATCCAGGTCCAGGCAGGTCCTACCGAACACGGGTCTCGATAGTCGAGCCAAGAATGAAGAAAGGGAGACTTTCGGCCAGATCAATGAGACAAGAGAGACGCCGAGCCTCCAGTAATAACCAAGTCTGCTTACGTTGCTCATACCAGCCATGATGCTGTGTTCTTGTCCGACGCATTTGACGCTCCATGACAGATTTGCTCGGCACCTCTCGGAAAAGCAGGGGTCAGCAAACAGTTCCAGAAACCCCCTCCCTGACAGCGTTCAAATGTCGTTCTTGTGTTGCCGTAAGCTTATCGTGAGCATACCGCTCTATTCTCCGCGGCAGCCTTCTTCTAGCCGGAAAACACTGCGCCTCTTCGCCTTGTTAAGCCAACAAGCCAAGAATCCTCCTGAGTCCGGCTCCATGGATCAGCATTGGACCCGTTCAACGCGGCCACCGCTGTTTTGGGAAAATGTAAAGCTCGGGCTCACCTTTCTGACAGGAGTACGTGACGGCTTGGTCTGTCAAGTCCTCAGATAGCAGTCTCGGCATGACCGCCTTTGGCTTTGTTGCAAAATCCCGATTCTATTACTGCTCGCTGTAGTTGGTCTTTCTAGGCAAGATCGGTCATTATTTCTACAAGAATAATATTGCGCAGCTAGTAGTTGGCCTGGAGGGAAGATAGCTATCTGATCCATTTCGGCCTTCCGGTCTTGAGAAACCAACCCACGTATAAAAGTAGAATCTCTAAAATCTATAAGAACAATCCTGAAGTGTGGTTCTGATCTCGACAAGGTTTGAACCCAGAAAGAACAACATCCCCAAGCCTTTTGCACTTGACTTCAAGTAAACAGCGCTCAACGTTCTTAGCGAAAAAGTCAAAGTTTACCTGCAACAGGCACATATAGTGAAGTTTGTTAAAGCCACATGATCTACTTGCAAAATTCCTTCTAATTAAAATCACTGTTTAAATCTACTGCTATATAAATCCCTTGAATTTTAGAAAGTTGAGAAATCAGGCAGGAAATCTTTTTACCATATGATTAGGAGTTTCACAAAAGACAGCATTCATGTACTCATCGCTTCACCCATGTGACAAGTCTCATAATTTATAATCTATTCTCTGTAGTAATGTCGTGGCTATTGCCTTTACTATGGTTTCTCTTGTTATTTTATAGGAGCAGGTTTAGCCAATAAACGGATGCTGCAAATACAAGTACTGGGTGCGTTATAAGACAGCAAGGCTTGTTATGAAGTTAGGAGACAAATAATTTTGTATATCAGGAAGAAAGCAGAGCAGATGTCCAAGTCCTCCGTCGGTAATCCAAGATGGCCGTTCTCAGTTCAGAGAGAAATAGTTTCTTCACCAGGCCCAGTGGGTGGTAACTCAACAGCGACTTTAATACACAACATCTTCTATCGGATAACCCCCAAGCAAGTTAATGTAGTATTCTAGAACCCTGACTTGGTCGACTTATCCCTCCAAAACGCATAGAACAAAAATTTTGGGATGAAATGAGAGAAGGGGGAGGGGGTTGGGGGAAGGTTGCAGGCAGAACATGGCTAGCTTCCTTCTTCGATACCGCCACCATGTACAGCCCGATGGGCAACCAAATCGTCCGTCCCCCTCACTACGCCAAGATTGACGACTACTCGAGCCCGCGAAAGAGCACCGGTATGATAAGGCACCGATTGGGAATAGCGGCCAGCTCCTGAAACGCGTCTCAAGGCGGAGGGATGAGAAACGGTTGGAGACGCGGATACGAGCTTGTCTCCCGCAGGTGCAGCTCATGCTGCACTACAAGGGGCTGTACCAAAGCTCGCCTCCATGCATTGCGACTCTTATGCAGACGAGCATGATGGGACGGTCGCGTCACGTGAGAACATACCACATGCTCATGCATGGACATTGCGAAGGGTATAAATGAGATTGTTAATTTTTTGTTTTGTTTCGACCAACCACACGCAGGACGCCGTGAACCTATTCGAGGAGAACATAGACGAGAAAAGTCAAAGAATTATGATGGTAGCTGAGGACCAAGGTGAAAAAAAAAGAAAGAAAAAAGGTTGCTAGAAAACCCTGGGTAGTAGTAAAATAAAGTTCTGTAAAGTGTCCATAATCCTCGGGGTTGGCAAGTCAGAGAGGCGCGGCAATCAGAACGAGGCCATGATCGGGTCATGTCCATAAAGAGTCCGAATTTCCACCGCGAACTCCCCCTAGAAATGCAGGTCCCCTGATGCCCGTCCTTATCATCTGGGAGAGAAAGAACTCGACTCCCCCAACCGATGCAAATGTGTCGTATAAAATCTAGGCGTCCAAGGCGACCCGTCGAGTCTCGGAGACCCGGGGCTGTTTTTGCCTAGCTTCATCCCAAGCCATGCACTTGGCGGACTTCTTTGGAGGTCCCGCCCATTGCGATCCCAACACCTCTCACATTATCACGCACTTGGAGCAGCATCCGGCCTCAGCGTCGTTGTCGCTGACCTCCATCGGCTTGACCGCGCCTGGTCCGCTGGACATGCCACTGCCCTGTGAGTAGCCCTGCATCTCGCGGTTGTACCGTCGGATCTCGCGGACGATGTCGTAGAATGCCTTGTCGACGTTGATCCGGGATTTCGCCGATGTCTCGATGAACTTGCAGCCGAACGTTTTCGCCAGGTTCTCACCCTCTGCAGAATAGACAGTTAGCCAAGGAGCCGAGTAAGACAGAGAGAAGAGTAGCGTCCAAACAACACCGACGTACCTTGCCTGGTGACCTCCCGCTCGCCCTCCAGATCGCACTTGTTACCCACGACGACCATGGGGAAGTAGTCCTTGTCCTTGACCCGCAGGATCTGCTGTTGGAATGTGGTAATTTCCTCAAAGCTCTGGCGAGACGTGATGGAATATACGAGCAGGAAGCCCTCGCCTGTCCGCATGTACTGCTCCCGCATGGCGGAGTACTCTTCTTGACCGGCGGTATCGAGAACATCAAGCAGGGCAACCTCCTCGTCAATGACACACTGCTTCCGGTACGAGTCTGCAGAGAGGGGAACGAATCAGTCCTAGAGCGCGTGCGTTTGCTGTTGCAAGCCGTTGGTAACATACCTTCAATCGTGGGATCGTATTCGTCGACGAAGTGGCTTTGGATCAATTGAATCGTAAGACATGATTTACCGACACCTCCTCCACCAACCACCACCAACTTGTATTCTCTCAGAAACTGCTGGGAATGGCGGTCAGCTCGTGGTTCGGCCATGGTATAGATTGATAATAGATGGAGGATGGATGGATGGGTGGATGGATGGATGGATGGAAGGCTTGAGTTCATGAGTTTGTGAGGGTAGCATACCTTGGAAGCCATTGTGTTCTGGAATCTCTGCAATCACAACGAATAGGGCGACCCGTGCCTGTATTGATCTGACAAACGAATTCGAAGAACTGCACAAGACCAGCGCAGATGATAGGGTATCGAGGGAGATTCGACCAAAGGGGTCGCGCTCTAGAATCTTGCGTCGGCGAGGACGCAGTCGGGAGGGAAGAAGTCTGAATGCTTGTCGGGAGAACAAGAGATAGCGGGACCAGGTTTGTTGCAGTTTCCCAACTCCTCAGTAGCCGCCAAGCAGAGTGAAGTCGAAACACGCCCAAGAGTCAAGTCACCAGTCGGCGCGAGATGGAACCAATCGACCAATCGAAATAACTGCAGAAATGCCCAGGGTACCGAGTTTCGATGACTGGTGTTATCGGCACGACGCACGAAGTGATCGCAGGACTCGTTCGCTAATGGACACAAGAGCGAGGGATGGAAACTGCGATGCGCAGGAAAGAAAGAGGTGGGATCTGGCCGTGTAAGGTGATAGAGTTGAGGTACGGGCAGGGTAAGGAGGGAGAGAAAGGAAATGGCGCGGATGGGCAAAATGGGGGATGGTAGGACCAGTAGGAAGGAACTGGACACCCCCATCACCTAAGGACTGGGGGGGGCTGTGGGTGGGTGGCCACGCTAGACTACAAAACGCTTTGTCCACCGGGGGGGGGGAGAGTGTGGTAGCTTCTTCCTGCCTGATGCCTGATCAGTGCAAGGCGAGTGTGTGTGAGAGTCCAGAGTCGAGGAGGGAGAGGTGGAAGAGGAGGTACCTAGGAACAGGGGGTGTACATCTCAAGAGGTATCTACCTGACTGGGGTCACAGCGCACGATACCACCATACCCGCTGCAGTCGACGAAGGCCCTATGGTTGTTGGGCCCCAGGGTACCCAGAATTTGTTAATTGGCTGATGAGGAGCTAGTGGCACAAGTATACAGTGCGTGTCTCTATTAGGGTTAGGGGTTTCAGTCGTTTGCTGAGAAGCTGGTCTCACTCTGCATTCCGTCAAGGCTTCTAGACATCCTCCTCCCATGCATGTCGGAAGACAAGATATTTATTTAGTTCTGCAACTGGCAATCGTCTGTGAAGCACTGTCCCCAAGCCCGCAAGAGCAAAGTGTTTAGAGGTAATCTGGCAATCAGGTAACGGGATGTTGCACCTGATGGGCCTGAAGGGTAAGGCCAGGGGTCCAAGCCTAGGGGTCTAAGGCGCGTACCAAGTTTTAGTCTACCATAGTACATGGTACATATCACCTCGGCCCCTTTTGACACGGTAAATCGATAGCAAGCTCCATGACTATAGTGCATAGTAGAAATGTCAGGTGCTAGTGAGCAACGAGGGTGTGGAGGTGGGTCTTCACGGTAGGGTTTATCGTGTGTAATCATCCTGGAGGGAAAAGGGAAGAGAAGGAGGCACGGAGGGAAGGAGAAGGGAGGGAGAGTGAGGGGGGTTTGTGTCTTGGGACTAAGGTGAACCACCTACGGACTTACCACAGCCAGGACGGCCGTGGGGTCGCCCCCTTGAGCTATGCCGCATCAGCATCGACGTGCGTGAAAGGATCGCGATCTGTTCCCCATACTTGCATCCGGTAATGCCCTGCAACCTGGAAGGCGTTTTTTGAGCCTCAAAGGAGTGGCTGACCACAAGTACATAGTATCATTCGTTGTGTAGGCACCCCCTTCGCACCAACCTGCCCTGCACTACAGCAGCACGCGCAGCAACGGGCGTCGTGTGGCTATTCCTGACCTCAACTCGGAGGGAGCGAGGAACTACCACATCGACACGCAGTCAGCAATCCTGCAAGATTCACACCCTGTGGCTCCGGCAGACACAACAGAGGCCCCCAAAAATTTGTCCACCACCGATGCACCCTCGACCTCCCCCCTCCCCCCCGGGTGGCAAGAGAGCGACCAGGAATAGGAACATTCTAGAGCCACACCCTTCTCAGACACATGCCGGCCGTTTTCGCGACAGTGAGGTCGATGTCTTGGTCAGGAGCACAGCTTGCACAGCTAGGTCTCGCCACAATATAGATAGGCTCCACGCAGGTCGAGAGTACCACCAAATATAGCCTGTACCACGATAAAATGCCAATCCGCGGATCCGGATTTCTTTGTTCAGCCTGCCGAATTGTACTGACAGATTCTAAGCCCTCGACACAGGGCTTCACTTTGAGTCTGGGTAATGACAAACCCACAGGCACGAGGTGACATTATTTCCATAAAGAGATTCATGAGAATGGAAGAGTATTCCTCTCTCTCTCTCTCTCTCTCTTTTTTTTTTTTTTTTTTTTTTTTTTTTTTCCAAGACCGAAGTTTACAAAAAAGCTCTCCTTTTTTTCTTTTTCGATTCACCCTCTTCCTTATCCGGAAGATTTCCTTTCTTTCAT
>JACWRQ010000205.1:0-28870 GCA_014849955.1 Cryphonectria carpinicola | reverse complement strand
TTACTTCCACACAGAGCTTCACACGCCGAGCGTTCCACCCCCCTCCCTTGCGCTCTCTCTCTTTTTTTTTTTTTTTTTTTTGGTGTATGTGCCAAAGAGCGAAGGGGAAAGAAAAGCTGTCGTGGCTTTCTGTTGCGATTCACACTGTGCAGTATCCGAAAGATATCCATATATACATGTGCATACAGACGGCACAACAATTATGTCATGCTGTAGCTGTCCAAGTTGACATCTTCAACGCCACCCCCCCCCCTGGGGTTGTTCATATCCGAGACGGATATAGGTTGTCGATACTGAATCTCGATTACCCAAATTCGCAATCTAAGCGCAGTCTGCGATATTTCATCGTTGCACGTCCCCGAAGGAACCCTTGATATGGATGGTGACTCCCGAAGGGCAAGTCATGTCTAACAGCGGGCCACGTAAACATCCTCTGCACTGAAGGGGGTCATAAAACGTCAAAAAACATGGTCCTCAGCAAGGGTTTGGATCCGAACCTGGGGCAAAATCCGGATCGCATCCTCATTAGAAGTTTCGAAGACGACGTCAGTCACTGGCTTGGCAGGCGGAGCGAGCTCTGGGGGAACAAGGCACCTGTAGCAGAGACCCAGTTCAGTTGGGCAGTCTTTCCTGGGCTGGTCGGTGTCTCCATGCGCTCACTCTGAGGCTTTTGAGACCTTTAACTGTTTCCGATTTTTCCTGAGCAGAGGAGTATGAATGGATGGGGAGGCAAATAGATAAGTCGATTATCGATCAACCAACCCCTTTTTTTTCTTTCTCTCCTTCCTTCCCTTCGGGTGCAGGCCTTGACGCCCACTCGAGCCGCCAGGCTGGAGTTTGTTGCGTGACGTGGAAATGAAAGCGGGAACAAGGCAATCTTACGCGCCGGCCAATTGTGGACGATGCAGTACCACACCGCTTGCGCTCGGCCTCTCTCCATGGCCCAGTACGACGGTAGCACCCGTCAAGGGTTAGACGAGAGAACAAAAAAGAAAAGAAAACTAAGGTTCCAGCTCGGGTCATTCGACGATAACGGCAGTGGCCTTCGAGAAAAGTTCGTGTCTGGGGCCTGGGATATCGTAACAACGGACACCAACATTCGGGAACCACACACACTGTAGTACTTACCATGGTACCACTGTGTATGTACGTAGGTAGTATGGTGATTGGTAGGTAGATTAGCGTCTAAGGGTCAGTGGGTTTTTTTAGGCTGGGTCAGTGACACACTGCTAGAATGCCAGCTTGAAGCTATCCGGAAGTCCGCTCTTGCCATCCACCCACGTGGCCCAGAATATTTACATGGATGGCAGCACCTGCAAGAGACCTTGCTCTGCATGCCCATCTTCTGGTGTGCAGGTCACTGCCGGGTCGCGACTAAGCCACTGGAAACATCTATTATCATATGCACACACTCTGGACCAGGAAAAAGTAAAAGCCCCTGCAGCAGCCTCATGACTTGCCGTAGATACCTCACCACCCAAGACATTTGTGGGACCATGGCTGGCAGTAAAACATATAGCAGTGCCCAATTTAACGTAGACTGATCAGTTCTCGTTCGATACGCCAAGAAGTGTACACTCGAACCCTTCCTTCTACGTACGTAGTATATGCCAGATCCACGTGAGCCTTCTTCCCTGCGAGCTGGCTACTTCTGAACCTTAAGTAAAATACCACCTAGAGAAAAAGCTACTGGAATTCATTCCAGAATCCGCGGGAGCACGGCCTGGGTCCAAGTTCCTGGGCCCCCGTTCTCCTACGTCCCGAGCACACCGGAAAAGATATCAAGGAGTAGTCCTTTTTTTTTTGTTTTGTTTCTTCCTAAATTAAAAAATAAAAATAAAAAAATCCAAGAGGTCCGTGCCTGGCAATCTTATTTGAGATGACCGGTTTTTTCCAGCCACCACTCCTTGCCAAGAAGAGAGGCAAACATTTGATTCCATAGTACTTGGTATCTGTACGTGTGATTGCTGTGGTAGATCAAATGCTTGTCTCACCCGCCAAGTCAGCGAGGGTCCCATCGATCAGGGAGCCAACGCCTCCCCCGCCCCCCCCCCAAAGGTTATAGGGATCGACTGAGGGTCCCTTAGGGTCTCCCTTCTCATCATCCCTGGGAACTCTTGTTTGTCCTTGAATCAAGTTCGTCATCATCTACTTTCTTTGTGGTTGATCACAGTGTGCCTACTGCCGATAATCACTATCCGAAAGAGTCTTTAGGGATGATGTTTGGAAGCATTGCTTCTGTACACGAGGCAGGGGGCCGTTCTTCTACGCCCAAGCGAATTTCCAGCCATGTCTCACTCACACCTTTCCACTTGCCCCCCAATCAGGCAATATTACCACCACGATTTCTGCGTAAGACGCCAAACGCCCAGATCGCAGCATGGCCACCTTTGGCTCCCTCTCCGGCCTCCCGTTTGCGCTTGCCTGGACCTTGCTAAACATCTTTCATCCAGAGAGACAGACATTTGTCATCGCGGGATACCAGAGCAGCTGACATTTTAGACGACACGATTATGCTGGCCTTCCCAGGAGTTGCCTCTCGTTAAGGGGGCCCATGATCTGCGCACATGGGGCTGAGGCACAGCGAATGGGTTTTTGGTTTTTTATATATTTAAAAAACTGCCACTCCTTGGAATAGAATGCCTCGCTGTCTCGAGCAGAAGGCGCAGACTAAACAGTAGCGGCAGTAACGATTGTGTCATGATGCTAATTCATATAAATCGCCATCAGCCCTTGGACCCACTCACTGGCCGTTATCTCCAGTGAGCTTTTCTCTACTATGCTGGTTGGCAGCAGGCACCACGGAATTGGACGAGTTAGATATGCTTCCCCCCCTTTTTCCCACTCCTAAAATCCGAAGGCCTTCGGCAGCACAACCTAAAACCTTACAGGCTGTCAACTGTCAAGGTTTTAGACTCTTAGCCAGTGCTGCCCCTCCTACGTATAATCTCGCGTGCGGTTCGCGCTGCCGATCCTTGTGTACTCCGCTGCCCGAGAGGAGGGCGGCGGGTGCTTCCCATCACGGGGTAGGTAAGAAGTAGGTTTGGTTGCATTACTTACACCTTAAGTTTTACCTTGAGTGGACAAAAACTATGTTAAATTTGGTATCTGTCCACTGAGCCGAGAACCGTCAAATGCATACTTGGCAGGGATCCTTACTTGCGCCCGGCCCCCAATCTACAGACTTGGACTTTGGGGCCATGATGAGGCTGATATGCTCTGATGCCGGCTGAACGGGGAGAGGCTCGGCGCGGAGCATAGATCACCTGCAGAACGGACGGGCGGGTTCATACTCTACATCTTCGCTACCGATGAAAATGTACGTTTTAAATAGTAGCAGTCTGTACATAGATTCGTACCTGTAGTGACAGCCCACCGGCAGTGCTGACCGAACTTTTCACACGACGGTGGGGTTCTCCATTGCTTCCTCGCCCGAAACGTTCAGACTGACTACTAAGTAGTCTATAGGCAGGACTGAGTGGACGCGTGGATGGGCTCTGGTTTCATCCATGTAGCCATTCTTACTCCACATTCTTTTTTTGTACCCAGCCTTTTTCAAATTTGGTATCGAGATCACCTTTTCAACTTGATCTCGAAGAAATCATCCGCAAATAACTGGATATACGAGATGGGTTTCAATGACTTACGGAGCAGTGAGCAGAGAGTATCGAGAGATCCATGCTTCAGAAACTCGGTGGCAAAAGAAAACAAGAAAGTCTTTGGCGGCTGATCACCCAAGTACCGTGCAATATTCAACGCTGCCGTCCTCCCTCCTCCTCCCGCCTATATCCTAAAATTCCGACTCTTCCAGGCCTAATCACGCCCGGCTCAACGTTTACTTCATATATGCAACAACGACAAGATTACCCTATGCGGCATCTGGAAGATCGTCGTCCTCTCCCTCGATCTTGACCACGCGGCCCTTGACGTTCTGCGCGACGTCGGGGGCAATGCTATCCAAAAAAGCCTGATCTTTCCCGACCAAGGTGACGGTGTTCCTCGTCTTGCCCCACCGAGGGTAGCTACCCACCTTCACACCCTGGGGCTCAACCCTCTTGGCCAGTTCGGTGAGGTACGCCGCCACGGCACTCTCACCCATGGGCGTCGAGATGAGGATGCGGCACGTGCCCTTGCCTTCGGGATCAACCAGCCGTGGCATGATATGCGGCTTCAGGCTGTCCAGGAGACCCTCGACTGCGTTGGTAGCGATCAGGAAACGAAAGTCCTGAGCGAAGAATACGAAACAGGGTGGGCAGAAGAAGCACTTACAAAGGCGTGGCACGCCAGGGAGGATGTGCACATTCCCGTTCACGACGGCTACCGGCACCCAGAGATCCTCTCGCGGGAAGAGAAACTGCTTCTCGAGCGGGATGGAGTCGTCTGTCGGCAGCTCGACCATCCTGAGCTTGGCGGTCTTTGCTGGGGACTCCTCGTCCCAGTCGAAGGGCGCTTCGCCCGGGCGGGGTTTGGAGAGCTTCCTCATCCGCTGATAGGCCTCATCGTAGAGTTTGATCTCGAGACCGAATGCCTTTGCTATGGACTGGTACGTGATATCATCGTGTCTACCCCTGGAAGTCAGCCTCAAGACAGCAGAAACCTTGCCTGAAGGTTTTGGTAGGTGCTATGTGCTTACGTCGGTCCAATGCCACCGCTATTTCAAAAGCACACCGGTAGTATATCAGCAAGATCGCCTTCCAAGGAGATTGTGACTCTCCGCCTCACCTAGTAACGACAAAGTCATATCGATCGCTCATCCGCCGGACGGCCTCTATGATTTCGGACTCGTCATCCTCAATGACTTCCACCCTCTTGAGTTGCTGCTCAGAAGAATCAGCTGATGGTTCTGTACGCTGGCCACTTCCATATCCCAAGCAAGGTTCTACGAGCGGGAACCTCGTTGCAGAAAATCATGGTGTGGCGCCATTTTTCACAAGCAAGAGTCTTGAGGTCTTTTCGAGCCTTATTGCAATGCAACTTACAATTCCTAGAGAAAAGCAGAATTTTGCCATGTAGTTCGAATTACTCTTCCCGGTGGAGTTTTCTCAGTCAGACCCCCAGTTTGTTATTCCCTTGCACAACAATACCACTCACATCTTTTGTCTACAACTCGATGCAAGTCAGTATTCGGTCTGGATAGCTAAAGCCTCGTGGCCACGTGAAGACTTGCCTTTCCCCCAAGAACTTCATCACCTATCACCAGACATGCTGCCGTGTGGATCGTCCGTGAAAAGTTCTGCTCTGCTGTCGAGGATGCCATGGCTCCTGCCAATAGAAGTGACCCGGCCGACGACGAGGATGGTGCGACGTGAGAGTGCACAGAAGCCGGCTTCGACAGATGGCGGGCGATCTGGGACAGGCGGGAGAACATGAAGGATTCTCTAGTCAGAGCTGAGTTATTTTTCTGCCGGCAAGTCAGTCTGTAGTCCGATGAGCAACCTTCTGGCTACCTATAAAGCAATGCGTGGCACAATCGTGTTTTTTCTCGAGTTGAGGTGAGGTCATTGAAGGTCTTCCGGGCCCGCTCCGCTGTCACGGCACCGCTGTTGGCCCTTGAGAGGCTTCAGGGGTTCTTCTTGGGGCGCGGGGCCCCTTAGCGGGGCTGCCAACTGCAATGATGTGGCACCCCGGCCCTGGTGTTGGCCTGAACCGACAGCTTCCCACTGAGGCGTGGTTCATCTACGCTCCTCGAGTCACAGCACATCCGGCTCGCGACTACTTATCCCTTGAACAAGATACAACGCGTATGCAATCGCTGCAGGTATTATACTGAGACAAACATTCAACGAAGAGATCCAGTTGTCGCATAGCCAATATGGTACGAACCGAAGCCTTCAGTCTACCGAGTCCCCGGCCATGGTTGTCCCAGAGGCATTCATTCCTCGCTCAAGTAGTTCGGTAGAGCTCAGCTGACTTGTGACGACGTTCAGAGTTCCGAAGCGAGGCTATACACCTTCTCCCAGGAGACCAAGGACCACCTGCGCAAGTTCCGCCTCGGGACCTCGAGGGCCAATGACCCGCAAGCCGTCATCTGTATGCATGTCTTTCCTGTCGCAAGCGATTACTCCTACGCGTACCCAACCCGCCGACCGCATCGGCCTAGCACAATAGGCAGACAGGCAAACAACCAAGCAAGCGAGCAAGCGAGGCTGACCACGTTTGCATTCCCTGCTAGATTTGATCGATAAGGCGACCAAGGAGATCAGGCAGGACGAGGACAAGACCGTCTACAAGAGCCTCGAGGAGATTGGCGATGACCTGCCGGACCACTCGCCCAGATTCGTGCTTCTAAGCTACCCCATGACCTTGGTAAGAGCGTCTGCTATAGCGCCGCAGTATCAAGCATCGTCGTGTCATCCGGGCTAATTGTATATTCGTCTCTAGGACTCCGGCCGAGTATCGGTACCCTACGTCCTGCTCTTCTACCTTCCCGTCACATGCAACAGTGAGCTCCGAATGTTGTACGCGGGTGCCAAGGAGCTCTTCCGGAATACGGCGGAGGTGAATAAGGTCATTGACATCTCGTCGGCCGATGACTTGGAAGAGATTCCGGAGAAGCTTGGCGCCTCCTGAGCAAAGAGGTGTTGCCAGGGAGCACGCACATTCACTTGGAACCGAATTGCGCTGTGACGAGGAGTGCGATGGAAAATCTCCCTTTGTGTTTTTCTTTTCAAGGCTCTGCGGAGGCACATCCATCTTTACGGCGCATGGTTTGCTCATGGGTATCTCGCGCTGGTTTGCTTGACTCGCATCTACTCCTCAGGTAAAGAATCCTGGAAATCCAGCCCTATCTGGGCTCCAACACTCCTGGCTACCCTCTTGAGAGCCTTGCATGCCGGGCTGTCAGGGAAAGAGTCGAAGAAGCTCTCGCCATAGTCGCAAGCCATGCCAATCCGAGGATCTAACGGCACACCTCCCAGGAACGGGATGCCAATCTCTTTTGCTAATGCCTCGCCTCCTCCCGTGGTGGCCTCAAAGACCTGGCTCTGATGTTTGCAACTCGGACAGACAAATCCGCTCATGTTGTCGACGAGCCCGAGGATCTTGATACCGGCTTTGCGACAGAAATCAATCTCCTTTTGTACGTCCAGCAGTGACACCTCGTTTGGCGTAGTCACCACAACGGCTCCGTCTATGCCGCTTGCCTTCAGGAATGAGTTTACGCTCAGGTGCTCGTCGCTCGTCCCGGGCGGTGTATCGACAAGTAGCAGGTCGAGGTCACCCCAATCGACATCCTTCAAGAATTGTTTGATCAAGCCGTTCTTCTTGGGGCCTCTCCATATTATCGCGTCGTCTTTATTGGGCAGCATGAATTGTATACTCATCACGCCGAGATTATCCATGACCCACACCGGCGACCAGCCTGAATTGCTAACATGTATCGTCTCGGTTTCAGCTCCCATCATCTTGGGGATGGACGGGCCGCATATGTCTGTGTCCATGATTCCGATCGTGCTGTCGGGGTTGAGGGCGAATGCGTGGGCTAACATGCTCGTGAATGTGGACTCTAAGCGCAAGAGTTAGCAGTGATTCCCATGGGCTGTGCTGGCATAGAAAATCCTAGAACATACTGCCAACACCCCCTTTGCCACTCAATACCAGTACGCGGTGTTTGACTCCTGCTAAACGCTGGGAGATCAACGGTATATCCGGGTCAGGACCCTTGGGCGCCGAGGCGCATATCTGTTGGTTTGGACAGCCGGCACATGAGTCTGCCGTCCCTGCTTTCTCGGACTCTGGGCCAGGGCAATGTTCTGGTTCGGGCGCCACCAGTTGCGGCTTCGCCTTGAGGGGGTTGCTGATGACGTCTTGTATGGACTCGGGCTCTTCTAATGAGGGCGCCATGGTGAGAGTATGGCGAGGTATGGTCAGCTATGGGGGATGAAAAGTCTGGTCGAGTTCCGCAGACGAAAGAATCCGGATGCTGGTGATGTCCTGCCGCGTGGGTTAAAGTACATTGGGTAGAAAGTTGATTGCTAATGCTCTGCAAACCGGTGCGTAGCAAAATGTATCGTATCCGAGGTCGGCCCCGCCTCAGAGCAACAGGGATTCTCCCAAGTACATACATACCACTGGCACACTAGCACCCTAGCAGTGCCTAGGTGGTGCTGGCCCCACTTCACGTACTGAAGGTACTGAGTGGAAGGTGGTGGACCCCTGCGCGCGCCTTGAATCGTCAGGGTTCTTACTGTTGTAGTATTCTGGGCGAAGGCACGACGCGCCGCGTCGAGCTCGTACATGCAGTTTATTACTGGAAGCCAATTGAGCACCCCCAAAATCCAGCTCTCATTTTCATTCTGCGTCTGCAAGACTCTGGACACGATCGCCTAGCCCTGTTTACTCTACTTCTCACCTCCGACCGATGCGCTGAATTTGTGTGTTTTATTGTATGTGTATGTGCCCTTTATGGGAGATTCTTTGGCTCAGCCAAGCCTTCGCATTTGAGGCTCTTCACTCCCAATCCGGCCACTGGGTATCGAGGATCGGTCTCGGGCATATGTCACGATGATGGTGCCTACCGCGAAGAAGAAGTTGCAGAACTTCATCTCCCAGCATGAGAGCACGCCGGAGATCAGTGCTCATGGGCCGGGCAGCCCACCTCTCCCAGTCATGGCCGCTGGCGCTGGTGCTGTCTCTGCACCTTCGCCTCTTGGCCCGAAGCCTGACAAAGGCGTCTTGGAGTCCATGAAGATACCTCTCAACATGTCCAAGCCTGCAAGGCCAGAAATCGGCGGCGTGGAAACACCTCAGATCAGAGACTCGGCCTTTCGACCCCAAGATGAATATTTTGAAACACGTCCTGGCTGGGAGTCCGCGCCTCCGCTGTCGTCAGAGGCTGAACTTGAGCGTGATGAGAATGTCGGCGGGCTGCGGGAGCTCTGGGAGGAGCAATCAAATGTTCACTCCTTGTTTTCAGAGAGTTTACCCACACGGCCCGTATCAGTTCAGGATGATGGAGACAACGAGGACACCAGGTCGGACATTCTCGTCGATCGCCCACCTCCGAGAAGACGGCGACGATCACACCACAGGGCCTCAGAAAGCGCACCGTTCATTGGGCGATACAAGGGTGAAAAGACAGACTTGGAAAGTGTTCCCTACTTTACAGTCAAGAATGGATTACTCGGTGTTGGTAAACTGGATTCGAAAGCCTTCAGTACGAGCATGATCACCCACCCGCCTAAAACCACCATGCCAGAGGCTCCTCGGTTCCGACAAGACCCCTTTGCTACGACATCGGAGGAGACGACTTCACAACCGGAGCGAGCTGGTGCTTTCCTCCACTCTAGCTTCCCCTACCGCGGAAGTGAGGCGGCTAAGGGCCTTACTCACGTTGAGCGTGCGGTTTATCACCTGGATGCTGCCAAGAAGCTGTCGCCGGAGAAGTACGACGGCATGACGGATGCTATCCATCCGCAGATATTTGCGAAGCCGGACAGGATTCATAGCATCAGCGACCAACGTCCAACAGTGGGGTACCGCCCGAATATATCACAGAGCATCGAGGACGGTCCTGCAGCGGACTCAGATGCTGATGATAGTGACGGCCTTCCCCGAGAGGACGAACTCGAACAGCGCCAGCCTACGACCAAGAAAATCAAGCAGAAGGTCGTACCAACCGATGCAACAGTTGTCTTCAATCCTCAGAAACCGATCGTGCCACCAAAGCCTTCGAAGACAGTCATTGTGCAAGATGAGGTCTTGCAAGCCAGCCCGATGTCTCGCTTCATCAGCCAGCACTCTTCGACGAAGAAGCGCCACCGCGACATCGACTATGACGATGCGGTTCTCGAAAAAATGAGCTTCGCGGATCTTCAGAACGAGCCCTTTGACCACGATCCCACCAAGCAGGTCGCTCAGTCGCCCGCCAAACCTCCAGCAGATAACCTTGGCGACAGGCTCCAATTCTACAGAGACAAAAGTGAGGACGAGCAGGCTCAATTCTTCACCCAGATGTCGGTCCGAGATTGGGAGGACAGCGGCGATTGGTTTCTGGCGCAGTTTGGGGACATCATCAAGAAGATGAAGGAGGCGCGTCAGGACAAGCGCAAGATGGTAGAGCAGTATGAGGTAGAGATCTCGAATCGAGAGGAGGCTGTGCGTCGCAAGAAGGAGAGCATCGATCGCAAGCTGTCAAAGCTAAAACATGACGGCAAGGCGATGATGGAGGGCAAAGAGCTGGATGACTAGGTACGGTCAACTCCAAATGGCCGGTAGGACGTGTGCAGTCTTTTCCATTGGAACAGGGAGCATGTCCCAAAGAATCTGGTACGAGGGGCTTTTGTGGGAGAAGCTTTGTGGCCCCTGCAACGAGACATCTGCCCAGATGACAGTATCAGCAGATGTCGACGAGCGAGTCGGCCGGCTTGATGAATGATCTTTTTGTTGCTTCATATGATATACCCCAGGCGTTGCTGCGACGTACAATAACTGGCACGGTTCAAGAGGATTCGTACGGGAAGGGATGAATAGGAGCGATGGCGTCCAGATCAAGGCTTTCCACAAGATTCGAGGTCTGCTTTAATCTGTGCTATCCAAATGAAAAGAAAGAAAATAAACTCGAGGCACTCCAAGTCTGTGCTTGAGGATCATCAAATGACAATCTTGTCGATAACCATCCTGTCCTTGCCAACGATGAGGCGCAGCTGATGACCCTTCCGGTTGAGGAAGATGCCATCCCTCACACCATCCGAGAAAAGCTCGTACGCAGGATAATAAGCGTCCACAAACTTGAGGACCTGCTCATCCGTCATGCCTATGCCCCTCTCCGCCCTCATCTGCTGCTCCTGCTGCAGTCTCCAGTCATAGACAAATTGGGTATCCTCGGCGTCGATGTGAATAAAAGCATCAAAAAGATCCGTGATTATATCATACCCTCTCAGCTGGTCATTCACAAAGCACAGATCCTCCAGCTTATGCAGCGCCAGCGTTCGACTCGGCGCCATCCACTTGGCCTCGACAGCCTCGTGGGAGAGGCTCCTGAAGCCCACACACCAGCCCTCCAACAGGACAACCTGCACCTTTGGCTGCCCCTCCTGGTTCACAGCCGTCCACCGAGACTCTGGGAGCCGGTCGCCCAGCCCATCGAAGGCCCCCTTATCGTACGAGGGGACCAGCGTGGGCTGGCCCGCGCAGAGCGACCGGAAGACATCCCGCAGCAGTGCGACGTCATGGGTCCCCGGCTCGCCGCGCATCTGCACCAGCGCGTTGTCCGGGTGGGCAGCGGCGAGGGCGAGCTGGTCGCTGTGCCGCAGGTAGAAGTCGTCGATGCTGATGACCAGCGTCTGCAGGCGCTCGCGTTCCTGCAGGGTCTCGGCGAGGGCGCGGACGAGGGTGGTCTTGCCGACACCCTGGACGCCGTTCAGGCCGATGATGAAGGGTCTTTTGGCGCCTTCGCTGGAGGCCTGGTGTGCCTTGAGGCGCTCGAGGACTGATGGACACGCGCGTTGTTAGAGGATTGTTACTGCGGTGGCGGTGTTGTGATGGGGGAATATGGCTTCAGGGAAGGGGGAAGGGGGAAAGGAGCGGGGTGGCTTTTTTACTGAAGGGTATGCATTTAGGTGACTTGTCGTCTACCATACGAGACTGCAAGGGGACGTCAGGGGTGCTGGCCATCCTGGATAATGAGCTGAGTAGTGCTTGTGCACCTCAAAACCGAAGCTGAACGGTTCTCTTGCTGGTTGCTCTGCTGTAATAAAGTCTCAGGTGCGGCCAAAGATAACCCCGGTCCAGTAAGTATTCATGATGACTTCATGGGCCAGCAGCGCCCTGCGCCCTTGCATACTACTACTGTATCCCGCTTTTGTGGGGGGGGGGGGAAGCATTCCTGTAGTTAGTGTCGTAGTACATTAGTATGTATGTACCCTCGAGTTACTGGCTCTTACAACAAACACAACAACGTCCCATCTGAAAGTCATGCAAGCTCTTTTTTGAATGATCAGATGTTTGACCATAACACCAGGTCTTATTCTGCAGGATTGATTGATGGACATTGAATGGTACACAGTAGTGTTCCACCTCGATAGAGATTGTGGCACATGACTTCACCCCCTAAAGCTGCTGCCGCCGCCACCCGCTGTGAGGCATGTGAAAGCGAAGATTCCCTGAAGCTGCCCAGAACAGTTAGCTGCTTACCGGGGAGTTAGTTTCCCCACAGGCCCCTCGGTAAATCTGGTCTGTACGGTCTGGGGATTCGGCCTGGTGAGCAGGGGACTTTGAGCCGAGGCTCGAGTGGCAGTTTGCCGATCGAACTGGGCATCGTAAGCTATAATCGAATTCCGGGCTCTCGACTTCCTCTTCTCTCACCTCATAAGAGATCAAAGCACCCTCCCTCACCGTGCTTGCCAAGCCAATCTACACTTCTTGTCTACTGATACTTTCTCTTGCTATATTACACCTTTGGTTTGATTCTGGGCGCCCGTCGTTGCTGAGCATCTTCTTTGTAGACATGGCAGGTCAACTCAGGTTCGATGGCCAGGTTGTCGTCGTCACTGGTGCTGGTGGTGGTCTCGGGAAAGCCTATGCCACTTTCTTTGGATCAAGGGGAGCCAGCGTTGTGGTCAATGACTTGGGAGGATCGTTCAAGGGCGAAGGCAACTCAACAAAGGTCAGTAACACAGGATTCACTTGGATCTGTCTTTGGCAGCGGCGACGGAAGCAGCGGTCTCGCTTGATGAATCTCAGGGGTACTGACAGGTTTTTCTCTACCGGATAGGCTGCCGACGTCGTAGTTGACGAGATCAAGAAGGCTGGCGGCAAGGCTGTTGCCAACTACAATTCCGTCGAAGATGGCGACAAGATTATCGAGACCGCCATCGAGGCATTTGGCCGAGTCGATATCCTGATCAACAACGCCGGCATCCTGCGTGATGTCAGCTTCAAGAATATCAAGGACGAGGACTGGGACCTGATCTTCAAGGTTCATGTCAGAGGTGCCTACAAGTGTGCCAGGGCAGCATGGCCACACTTCAGGAAACAGAAGTACGGTCGTGTTATCAACACCGCATCAGCTGCGGGTCTGTTCGGTAACTTTGGCCAGACAAACTATTCTGGTGAGTCCCGGGCTAGATCCTACACACAACAACATTCTGGAAGCCATTTCTGGTCTGTCCTCTCCCGTTCTGACAGCGTACAGCCGCCAAACTCGCCCAGGTGGGCTTCACCGAGACCCTGGCCAAGGAGGGCCTCAAATATAACATCCTCTGCAATGTCATCGCGCCCATCGCGGCGAGCCGCATGACCGAGACTGTTATGCCCCCGGATATCCTCGAGCTTATGAAGCCCGAGTGGGTCGTGCCTCTGGTGGCCGTGCTGGTCCACAAGGACAACACGACCGAGACTGGTAGCATCTTCGAGGTCGGTGGCGGCCACATGGCCAAGCTGAGGTGGGAGCGGTCCAGCGGTCAGCTGCTCAAGTGTGACGACAGCTATACCCCCGGTGCTATCCTGAAGAACTGGGATCAGATCATCGACTTCTCCAAGCCACAGCACCCGACTGGTCCCAATGACTTCGTCTCGCTCCTGGAGCAGTCCCAGAAGCTGGGCCCCAACCCACCAGGCGAGAAGCTCGACTTTTCTGGCCGCGTTGCTCTTGTCACCGGCGGAGGCGCTGGGTAAGTGGAGAAATTTGAGGGAGACACACTTGCTTGAACCTGGTTCTAACTGTACATCGCAGTATCGGCCGGGCATATGCCTTGGCATTCGCCAAGTACGGTGCCGCTATTGTTGTCAACGATCTTGCCAACCCCGATGGTGTTGTCGACGAGATCAAAAAGCTGGGTGGCAAGGCTGTGGGCGTCAAGGCCTCGGCTGAGGATGGTGATACAGTTGTCAAGGCCGCTATTGACGCCTTTGGCCGGATCGACATCGTTATCAACAATGCAGGTATCTTGAGGGACAAGTCGTTCCACAATATGGACGACAACCTGTGGGATCCGGTCATGAATGTACACGCCCGGGGCACATACAAGGTGACCAAGGCCGCCTGGCCGTACATGCTCAAGCAGAAATACGGCCGCATCATCAACACCACTTCCACATCCGGCATTTACGGCAACTTTGGTCAGGCAAACTACTCAGCAGCCGTGGGTCCTCTCCCCCAACATTGCGTCGTCGGTAGGAATAAAAAAGAAGAAGGGAAAAAGCTAACAGATGTGCTTAGAAATGCGCTATCCTCGGTTTGTCGCGTGCTCTTGCCCTCGAGGGTGCCAAGTACAACATCTATGTCAACACCATCGCGCCCAATGCTGGTACTGCCATGACAAGGACGATTCTTCCCGAGGAGCTCGTTCAGGCATTCAAGCCCGACTACATTGCACCTGTGGTCGTCGCTCTCTGCAGTGACAAGGTGCCCAAGAACCCGACTGGCGGCTTGTACGAGGTCGGTAGCGGCTGGGTCGGCGCCACCAGGTGGCAGCGGACTGGAGGCCACGGATTTCCGACTGATGTCCCGCTGGTACCCGAGGAGGTGCTCAAGAACTGGAAGGACATCGTCACCTTTGACGACCGCGCCGACCACCCTGAAAAGACCCAGGCGAGTTTGGAGAAGATCATGGCGAACGCAGGAAACAAGCGGGGTGGGAGTGCCAAGGTATGAGCTCTGCACCCTCTGTGACTTTATTGAAAGTCTTGCCTTTTACCTCGTCGTTAGTCTTTTGAAGGGTAGCAATAGTCCAGACAAATATAGCCTCACCACACACATTGGTCTAATACTCTTCTTTCTCTCTCCAGAGCGATGCTCCTGCCGGTGGAAATGAATACCTTGGCGCTATTCAAGAAGCCCTGAAGAAAGAAGGAAACCCTACAGAGTTTAAGTATGGCGAGCGTGATGTAACGCTCTACAATCTCGGCGTGGGCGCGAAGAGGACGGATCTGCGCTACGTCTTGTGAGTTACCCGAGATATCTTCTTGCCTTCCTTCCAAATGAAATATAGAGCCACACACACACACACACACACACACACACTGACACTCTGCTATAGCGAGGGAGATGAGGACTTCCAAGTGCTCCCCACCTTCGGCGTCATCCCACCCTTTGACGCAGAAGCGCCCTTCAGCTATGACGATTTGGTCCCCAACTTCAGCCCCATGATGCTGCTCCACGGCGAGCAGTACCTCGAGGTCCGAAAGTACCCCATCCCGACCTCGGGCAGGCTCCTGTCCAAGGCCAAGCTCATCGAGGTCGTCGACAAGGGCAGCGCCGCTATCGTCAAGCACGGCGTGACAACCACCAACGCCGACACGGGCGAGGAGCTGTTCTACAACGAGATGACCGTCTTCCTCAGGGGCTGCGGTGGGTTCGGCGGGCAGAAGAAGCCGGCGGACAGGGGCGCCAGCACGGCTGCGAACAAGCCGCCAGGCCGCGCGCCGGATGTTGACGTTGAGGAGAAGACGACAGAGGAGCAGGCCTGTATCTATCGGCTGAGTGGAGACTACAAGTAAGGATTGGTGACCACCCGGGGCTGCAAAACAAGGTTGAGAGAGAGAGAGACGAGCAAACAAAGAGTATATATGCTAACAACCTCCCTCCCGCCGCCATAGCCCCCTCCACGTCGACCCTGCCTTCGCCAAGATGGGCGGCTTCAAGGTACCTATCCTCCACGGCCTCTGCTTCTTCGGTATCGCGAGCAAGGCCGTGTACGAGAAGTAAGTTCTCTCCGGTCTCTTCCCCCCCCCCCCCCATACACACACACTCTCTCTCTCTCTGCGCGCGCATCCTCATATCGCCGCCCTTTATTCCCAGTACTGACCAAACACACTTTCTCTCTTCTTTCCAGGTTCGGTCCCTTCAAGAACGTCAAGGTACGTTTCGCCGGCACCGTGCTGCCGGGCGAGACGCTTGTGACCGAGATGTGGAAGGAGGGCAACAAGGTCATCTTCCAGACCAAGGTCAAAGAGACGGGTAAGCTTGCCATTGCTGGCGGCGCGGCCGAGCTGGTTGGTGGCTCCAAGGGCAAGCTCTGAAGAGGGCGCAGAGGGGCGACGTGGGGGCCAGAGTCAAAAATATTGATGTGTAGGATTGGATCTCGTGCTTTTTATCTTTTTTTTATTTTATTTATCTGCCGTATTGGTGTATTATTATATGCGGAGGATTCCCGACAATGCTTGATTTGACCTTCTGCTGCAATCGTATATCTATCTCGTTCATTAAGGGATTGAATCTTCTATTACTTTATTTCGTATCGACCGCTGAAGTTGTATGAAAGACGGAGTAAGGTATGTTTCATGCGATACTCGCATTGTCTTGGTTCCTGGATCTCATGATATATGTGCCTCTGGGCTCAATGCTATAATAACGCCGAACAAACCTATGCAATAACAAAACAAAAAAAAAAAGTCAAACCTGATTCCACCAGCCCGTCATCCAATACGCCGAAGAACGAGAGATGGCGCCATTGTCTTCCAATGTTTTGTGCTGTCTGTCCTTTGAGTACTCACTGTTTGATGTTCATTATTGAGAGAAACCTGCCAGGAGTGTGGAGGGGGAAGAAAACAGAGAGAGAAAAAAGACAGTGTCACTTCTCGTCAGAAGCCACCTTTTCACGCAAAGAGATTCCCGACAATCATATCGCACATCTCGGCAATGGTTGGCAACCTCCCATGAAGCAGGGCGGCCTCGAGTCCCCGGTCTTTGCCCTTGACAGCGACGCCTGTCTCGAGGAACGCCATCTCAGCCCCGCTCAGCTCGCGATTTTCCGTCTTCTTCCACTTCCGCTCCACCTCCTCCTTCGCCTTCTGCAGAACGGCATCGGTATCCTCCTTCTCCCAGAGGTTACACTTATTGCAGCTCGTGCACGGTCGCCCGTCGCCCTGCGGCCTAAAGTGCTGGCAAAAGTGCTGGTAGCCCGCGTCTTCCCCCACCGTCCCGCCGATGTCCCGCCGACATACATAGCACATCTTGTATCCGCATTGGCAGGTCATCTTATTGCAACCCATGGTCTTCACAAAGGAGGCATTGCAGCGCGGACACACTCGCTTGACGGCCATGCTCATGGCCTGTTCGACCTGTGTGCGCAGGGCGACGAGACTGGATTCGTGGCACACGTGAATATCCGTCCAGGCTTTCCCACAGCTGAGACACGATTCCCTTCCGCACGATGGGGACTGGCATGTGAACCGTAGCCCGCGCTGGCGGCGCCGGTGCCTTGCGACGCTGTCGTAGAATCCGGCCATCACCCGGTCACCGAATGTCTGTTCTGAGCTAAAGAGCAGCGCAAGGAAGAGCGAGAGCACTGTTACTGCCAGCAGGAAGGGCGTAAAGGCAAGTACGAGGCAGATGAGGACGACGTTGTGCAGGTTCTCGACCTTGAGGCGGAGGCGGCCCTCGACGTAGATGTCATCCACCTCGGCGTAGTCACAGAAGGGGCAGCGGATGACGGGGAGTCCTGACGCGGAGAGGCTATGGTCGGCGAGCCGCTGCTCGAGCTTGAGCATGATCGAGGCACCCTTCTTGACGCCAAGCATGGCACGGTGCATCTGGTCCAAGGGGATCCAGCCGTCGCAAGGGTCGGCGCTGGTGGTGGTGGGCACTGCTGGACACCTGAGCGTGCCAGTCTGCGGGATGATGGATTTCGCCCAGCCCTGTCCGAAGATAGCCTCGTTGACGGAGAGTTGCACGCATCTGACGCATATCATGTGTCCGTCGGCACTGCAGGCAGTGAAGTCTTCAAAAGGGCTGTCGGTGAAGCAACAACAACACTCGTGGGTCTGGTTCTCTGCCTCTGCCTCCTCCATATTCATGGCTGCGGCGCACTTCAGGTCCTCCTCCTCTAGCTTCTCTCGGGCAGCCTTGTTCAGAGGCACCACCAGCTCCTGAAACAGCTCGCGATCGAGATCTGCGTTGCCAGTGGACCTAAGAGAGGGCACAATCGACCCTTGGCCAGTAGATTTCCATACGACCAGTGGATGGCCTTCTGCTTCGGTCGATATGACGGGTTTCCTCCGATACACAAGAGAGGACAACGTGAACCTCCATGACTTTTGTGATAGATCCACGAGGGTCCGTCTCGCTTCGAGGTACGAGTAGTTGCACTCGGCCAGGACAGCGTTGATTGTTGAGCGAGGCAGGCCCCTGAACTCGTGCCAGGCCAGGCCCTTCGTCGCTGCTATGTACCCGGGGCTTTTGAATGCCTCGGCAGGGGGCACAAGTATGGTCTTCTCGCCTGCCAGAGATGATGTTGATGTGGACTTTGTAGGACCGACGTTGCTCCTCCAGCGCCCTTTGACCCATCCAACCCTGTTTTTGAGCAGAGCGTCTGCAATCACGGCAAGCCTGGACTCCTGGTCGAAGCTGGAGAGCATCTCTCGAAACACCTCGATCTGCACATCGGGGAAAATGGCGGCGAGGGCCTCGAGGCTGTTGTTGAGGTCACGAAGGTCTGGGGGCTCCGGAGAAGCCGGCAGGAGTTGCGAATCATCGTAGATATACTCGACAGCCCTGTCGGTGTCGGGAGAGGGCGAGCTCGTCGTCCGCTTCTTGCCGGGGCGCGGTGCTGGGCTGGGGTGCCTCTTTGATCCTCCTCTCTCCGCGGAGCCATGGAACAGGGCCGACAACATTATGTTGAGCAAGTGTGGTGGTGCTGAGGCGCCGAGAAGATCGAGCGTCACCGCGGCGAGGGGTTCATGCTGTTGTGGTCGTGGTGGTTTGTCCGCCCCCCTCTCGTGGGAAACCACTTGGTGCAATTGTGACCTCGTCTGCTTACTTTACTCTTTTGGTGATGGGAAGAAGAATCGAGCTGTGGACAAACGAGGGAGGGGGGGGGGGTTCAAGTCTAGTCTGCCATGTGTGGCTGATTGCCCCTGGCCAGTTGGTTGGTTCTGGTGGGAAGGCCGAGTGGAAGAAGCGATCATCGTATTCTTTGGGTTGTTGAGGGATGAGGCAGGTGTAAGTACCTTCGTACTGGGACCCGAGGACCCCGGCAAACGGAAAGCACTACTTTGTACATACTATGTACACTGTTGCTGACTCTTATCGATAACCAACCAAGCGTGTCAAGATTGTTTGTCTAGGTGATCCACTAACAAAATACTTTGTTTGGTCGTTTCTACAGGCCATTTCTTGATGCATAACGTGGTAGTAGATGTATTTTGTATGTACTTTGAGATTTACTCTTGAGTAGCGGTAGGTAATTGACTCATCTCCCAAGTCTCCTTTTTTTTTTTTTTTTTTTTTTTTTTTTTTTTTTTTTTTTTTTTTTTGTTTTTTGTTTTTTTTTTTTTTTTTTTTTTTTTTTTTTTTTTTTTTTTTTTTTTTTTTTTTGTTGAAAGGTTGAAGGGGGGAGAGGAAGAAAAGGAAGAAAAACATGTAGAAAATTAAAATAAAAAATAAT
Source organism: Cryphonectria carpinicola (assembly GCA_014849955.1). Taxonomy (NCBI): domain Eukaryota; kingdom Fungi; phylum Ascomycota; class Sordariomycetes; order Diaporthales; family Cryphonectriaceae; genus Cryphonectria; species Cryphonectria carpinicola. Next base: position 9,545 of record JACWRQ010000205.1, on the reverse strand, counting down.
AATAATAATAAATCCCCAAAGTAGTACTATTATGGGAGAGCAGGTACGATTTTAGGGATCATACCGCACCACGTGTGCGCACCTGTTCCCCCCTCCGAGGAATACGTGCTACATATAGCAGAGTTAGGCCCACCCAATGGCTTCCCTTGTAACCAGGTCGTCCTCTCTCTCCAACCATCACTGGCCATAGTAACAGCATGTGAATTTGCCTATGGGGTAACCACACACAGGCCGGCATGGGTTACGACCCTAGCACTCGACATCATCATCATCATTGGAAGGCTTCGAGGTAAGGCTCCCAACCGTTTCACCAGAGCCAATAGGCTGGTTGCAAGGCAAATACCATCCAAGACCACAGGCGCTCGACGAAACGTTGGGTGATGGCACCCTGACCTGAAGCACCGCCGCTGGCTTCTCTGACCAATCTTCAGGATCAAGCCTGTTTCTGTTTGTCGGACAGTGGACCGCTTGTGTGTTCCAGCCTCGACCGGTCAGCTCAGTGGACAAGTCGGTAAACCCCATCTTCCTCCGGGACATCCGACTCGAAGACTGTACCGAGAAGAAGCAGAAGAAGAAGAAGAGGTCAGCCAGCCCTCTCTCTCTGTTGCAGAGGTCGCTTATCACGTTCGCTCGCCTGGATGGATCTGCTAGCCCAACTGTCGCGTGGCGTCGGTGGCTTTCTCGCGGTGTGATGTACAAAGCACATCCGTCCAGCGCTGTCCACATCCTACAGCGCTCACCGTCTGACCATCAACCTGGGTCACACGATCGCCAAGTGCTGTGTATTGGCCCACCCGTACCTGACGCTTACCGCACTCGAGTCGGTGAGGCTGTGGCCGGACCCAGCCTTACTGAGAGGCCCCTCGTGGTTGTGGAGTGCCGCGTGCAAACGAGTGGACCCGAGCTTCTCGAACCCAGGTGTGAGTTTCGGGTTGCAACATCACCTTCCGGCCCCTTCAGCTTAATGCTAGTACATATCGGTTGTACGTGGTACATAATACAGGAGGATTGGGTGACCCTGCTACGCGTCTAGCTGTCAGGTCGATGGACAGAGGCAGAGAGAGAAAGAGAGACAGAGAGAGAGTCGCCAAAAAGAAAGAAGGGGAAAAGAGGGGGAAAAAATTGCACTGACAGGGTTTCTGACTGATGTGTTGAGGTGAAGAGACATTCATCAGGCTTCAAGGTTCCCAGGTTGTTGGAAGACATCTTACTCTTTTCTTCTTTTCTGTCGCAGCCCAACGGACCTCTTGCCGGCCAGGAATGTTTCTGGCTCCTAGAAAGTTCTGCAGTTCCCTGGGTGCCCGGACACCTCGATCCTGGACACTGCGGGTCCAGCTTCCGGGAGCCTGCCTGCTCGCTCACAGCGCTCGGTCCGCTGGCTCTCTGACAAGGTATGTTGGCAAGGCTGCTGACAGGTCACAGCCCTACGTACCGTATGTGTATAGTGCTGTGTATGCGCAAGGGTAGCAGAAGCGCTTTGCTGCTGCTGCTGCTGGCGGCGGGTGACGATGGCTGAACCGGTTCGCAGGAACATGCAGGAAGCTGGTGGACCGAATTTCGGGGCCCAGCAGAGACATCGGTATCACCATGTGTGAGAGGTCATCGCGGCTCGTGCGGAAAAGGCGTCCACCTCTTCCATCCCTCCCTCTTTCTCTCTGTACTGGATGGGGAGAGTACCTTGCACCGGTCCATTCATTGGCAAAGAGGCCTAGTCACCACCACCACACCTCTCATGCAAGATCCCTGTCCCCGCCTTTTCAGGAGTGGCCCACGGTGACTACTCCATCGCCAAGGGTGCCCTCAAGTATCGCCGGCTTCTTTCCCCGTCCTCTCTTACAAGTGAGGAAGAAGAGAGGCGCCCGATTTTGCCTTTGCAGAGGCCAGGGCTCGTCGCGAACGCTGTCAAACACAGCTGGCTGGGATGGCAACAGAAGAAACTTTTTTTCTTTCTGATCCTGAGCCAAGAGGCTTATCACAACCAACCAGGTAAGCCAGCACATTGGTTAAGAGAGGACCTCTGGTGTGACCTTGATGGGGCTAGGGGCCGGTGGGCTGTCGGTTGTGTCTTAGCAGGCTCACCGCCCATCTTGTGCAGAAGTTTCGGTCAACTTTTCTACGCGGCCGGGGGGGGGGGGGAGGCGCAACTTCTTTTTGGTTTTTGACTCTTGGTTTTCTTCTTATTTTGGTGATTTTTTCTTTGTCGGTGCTTCCCTAGTCAGTCTGGAACTGCGCAACCATGCTCCCAGCTCGGGCCGGCGGTGCACTTACAAAGTTACTGAGCTGTCCCTCGCGCCTGGTCTAACGCTCCACGGCTTGAGGGCCCCCCTGTGACACTGACTGGCAGCAGGAGGAGGAGGGTCGATGATCTGATCCCATCCACGTCCCGTCCTTTATGTAGGTACACTCGCCCGCGCTGATCAAGGTCTTCATACACACACACACACACACACACACACACCTCCCACTCACTCTTTTTTTTATTTTAATTTTTCTTCTACCACTCCTGCTCCGTCTTGTATCTATCGGGACCTGCTATCCTCTCAATCCCCCCTTGTCTCGATCCCACCACACCTTGGGTTGCGCCGCTTGGCCCAGGTTCCTGATCGTCCCATGCGAGCTGCAGCCCGGTCAGGCATGGTCCGTCCTCCAACATGGAGTCCCTTCCTGTAGAGCTGGTGCGGCTCGTGTATGGATACTGCGACTCGGAAAGCATCAAGGCCCTACGCCTCCAGTCTCGGGTTCTTGGGGCCATTGGACTGGAGTACCTGGTCAGCGAGCATGTCAATGTCCTCAGCTGGAAGATGTCGAAGCTGCATGCCATCTCGAAACATGAACAGCTCAAGAGCCATATCACGTCCGTCACGCTCAACTTCACCGAGGTCGACGAGTACACGGCCAGGCATGCTTCTTTCTTCCAACATTACCTCGAGGAGCCCACGGAACGGAACGACCGGCTTGCTCATTCGTGGGCAAAGTACTATGAGGACGACAAACGTCGAAAGGCGTCGGCCACGTTCGACAGCCGGCCAGAGCTGGTCTTGGAGTCGTTCAGGAACCTCCCCAACTTCACAGACCTCGAGGTCACCTTCACCAAATGCCCTTTCAATATCGATGTGCTGCAGCAGGTATTCAACGGGCTGCCGAGCTGCAGAAAGATGGATCGAGAGCAGGCGGCCAAGAACCTGGCCCTCATTGCCTCGGCGCTCAAAGAGACGAACCTGTCCTCGCTCACGATCGACCGTTTTCCCCTCGAGATTTTACGGCTGCCGGACGAGAGACGGCGCTGGTTCGACTGTGTCTCGACGTCCTTCTCGCGGCTGTCGTCCCTCCACCTCACGGTCGACCCATCGGCCCTGAGGCTGCCGGCCCAGCGCTTCAAGGCTATCAAGGGTCTCGGCAGCATCCTCCGCTGTGCCACTAACATCACCAGCCTCAGCCTGACGTTCCACACCTACGGCATGCCCAAGCATAAGTTCATCATCTGGTTCGACACGCTGCTGGAGGGGTTCACCTTTGAGAAGCTCAGCGACCTCAAGCTGGAGGGCATCTCGTGTGACGAAGAAGACCTACGGGACTTCATCCTCCGCCACGCATCCACACTCGAACGACTTCGACTCGGCGGACGGGGCCTCGCCAAAGCCTTCGAGGGCGGGCTGGGCGGCATCCACCTCTGTCGGGGGACCTTTCGCGGCCTCTTCGCCGGGCTGCGGAACAAGCTGCCCAAGCTGGAGCGCGTCCACCTCGAGGGCGACTTCGAGTGCGTGGGCGTCGAGAGGTCAGCGAACGAGGCCTACAGCTTCCACCGGATCACCGACGACAACTGGGAGGCCATGGAGGATGAATGGCGCCTGCGACGTGCCGCGGCATCGTCTGGCAGGACGACACGCGACTGTCTCGACTTTGAGCGGTACCTTTTACAGGGAGGAAAATACCCGGGGTCGGCTACGGGCTCGCCTGCTGTTGTTGCGCCGGCGCAGTGATGAATGTTTTGGAATGACACCATGCTTAAAATACTTTAAAAAAGAAAAAGAAGAAGAAGAACAAGAAGAAAAAGAGAAAGTATCGTCAGACTTCCTGTTTCATAGAACCTTTTCCTACACTTCTACACTAGACCTCAGCTCAGGCTACCTAACGACTCCACTTTCTTTTGGTGTACTGGAGTATATGTATGCGGTCGACATTGCACTGTTCCTTTTCCTTTCTTGGGTTTTTCCTTTCTTTTTCTGTTTGTTCTTTCCTTTGCTTCTTATATAGAGATGCATGCCATCATGGCGCCACACCCAGTATGTATGTTGAATGAATGAATGATGAGAACAAAATATTTATCTTTGGTTCCGTGCTTCTGCTCCGTCCCTGCCAAGTTTCCTGTGTGTCTGCCGGGCTAAGTCAAGCCTCTTGAGAAACAGAGGCTGCAATTCTTCTCATGGCTAAGGCTCGCGAGCCTTTCTTTCAACTATACACACACACATTGCCCGGTCATTTTTGTGGGCAGCGCTGCTATTTTAAAAATCGATTTGCATAAGTCTTGCATATACGGGGTTTCTGTCTGATTCTTGTTTATTGTCCTTTATTATGATTATTGTTTTGCCACAACCTAAGTAAAACTTGCTTTTCAACGTGGCTAGGAAGCAGGAAATCGTGACAGCATTAATCCCCCCCCCGGGGGGGGGGGCGAGTGGGCGTGCATGGGCACTTGGGCGGAAGAGACGTCATCGCAGATCAGCATGCCTACCGTTGGATAGTATGTGTATATAATAGCGATGGGAAGAGGACATCGAAAAAACAAAGAAAAAGAAAACTAATTTTGGAAATCTCTTCTTCCAACATATTTTTTGTTTGAGAAAAGCTTACAGTTTATTTCTATTGTCCAGCAGCTTGCATCCTTTACAACTTCGCGACAGTAAAAACACCCCAAGATGGACACCACCTACCAATTCCTTGTCGCTCTTCTCACCGTTGCCATTCTCATGGCTGCATCTGTGTATGCCTACAATGAGGGCTATATGGACCCTCTAATTGAGAAATTCGGGTATGTTTCTTTCTCTTTCTCTCTTTCTCTCCCTTCCCCCCCCCCTCCCCCTAGCCTAGGCTCGCTCCAAAAACGTGTAAAAATGCAGCGTGAGGACGGCCAGGCTAGGGAGGAAGTGGTGGCGGTGACCCAATCTGCTAACCACGGGCGAACCTTCATATATAGGGTCTACTTCATGAAGGCCGAGGCTGAGGCCGAGGCTAAGAAGATGGAAGCTCAGGGCTTGAAGAGGGGAGAGGACTTCCTTGACTGTGAGTAATTAACTGGCCCCTCTTCTCGATAACTTTTTGCTTCTGGTCTTGGTTCTTCTACTGCCCTTTTTAAGACTGTGTTATGATGGGTGCGTAAAGTCCGCACCGGACTCAGCACAGCGACGGGGCCCCCCCCCTTGTCCTGTCCCTGCCCATCCTTCTTCTCATGGAGCAAAGCAAGAAAGAAAAAGAAAAAAGCAAGAGGGGGAGGGGGGAGGGAAGAAGAAAACCGAGCAAGGTTTGCAAAAGCTCCGGCCGGTCTAGAATGGTTAATGGACGGGTGCAAGGAAAAAAAAAGAAGAAGGAAGGGGGGGTGGGAGGAGGACTCAAAATTTCCCGAAACTACTTTCGCACACTCCGAAGTACAGCAGCATTTGGCGCATTGACGCTGACATGAATGAGCAGCCGAGTTGAAGGGTAACCAGCAGGCCGAGGATATCGTGGCTGGCGTTGGCTCCTTTGGCAAGCTGAAGAAGAACCTCTGAGAGGATCCCTTTTTCCCATGTACAAGAAGGGCAAGGGGGGGGGGGAGGGGGTGCAAGGACACACGGCACGGCAGCCACCCAATTTGTGCGGCAAAAGAACGGGGTTTGATGCACGGCCGGCAGTCTTGCTGGAAGTAGAAGGGAAGAGAAAGAGGAAAGTTTGGGGGGGGGGGTGGTGTGGCAATTATGCTGAACGAATCGCTTCAGCCGGCGGCGCTTTTTAGGCTTGAAAAAGGGACGTCGGAGGCTGAAACACGGATCTTGCAGGTTGCAGGTGGCAGATGTGTGTGTGTGTGTGAATGTGTGTTTGTTTTTCGTGCCGTGTTGATCGGCGGCGCAATTCGGTTCTGCATGCGCGGGACATTTCCCGAAGGGAGGCCCCGGGGGCGAGGGGGGGGGATGCTGTTGTAATCAGTTAGACCTTGGCATGTGTAGCTAGGAGGACATGAGATGAAATGAAATGGAACGAACGATCATGATATGCGTATTCAACAAAAAGAGGGAGAGGGGGGGAGAGAGAGAGAGAGAGAAGAGCCGGGCTGCTATAGGAAACACTTTGCGAGAGCGTAGTGCATTGGTGGGGTGAGATGAGATGGGGTGCATGGCTGGACGAGACCATGACACACAGCGTGCATTCACACGCATGCACGCATGCACACCACATAGTACGTACTAGATAACCAGCCAGCCCTTTCTCTCTCTCTCTCTCTCTGTGTGTGTGTGTGTGTGTGTTCAGGCCGCTCTATTCAGGCGGTCTATTTTTAGGGTGTCATTCAAGTATGTTGGTCGCGCGGGTTGGTATTTCTGAATACGCGAGCGCGTGCAATCAAATAAGATTGGACACTGTGGCCCGCTTTGCATATGCAGATCCTTTTTGGAAACTTTGTCGTGCCTTGTCTTTGCTTGTCTCGCGTCCGGAGCCTGTTCTGGTAAATTCGACCTTCGTGGATGGTTACCCTCCCCTCCTCCCTCCTCCCTCCCCTCCCCTCCATCTATTGTCTCAAAAAAGTCAGGGAAAAAAGGGGGAAAAAAGGAAAAGAATAGGCATGAAAAGAGAAAGCCAAATTGCGCGCCAGTGTGCCATAACAAATATTGTGGAACACACATGGTAGGGAGATGTCAATTTTTAAGCTTTTCCCGTGAGGGCGTCAGAAAAGTCCGAGGACTCATGCGGCTGTTGGCAGAAAAACAGTTCATACCAGCGTTCAGGAGACTAAACGTGAACAACATGTACGTCTTGTTTCCAGACGGGATCCCCTGAGGCTTTTGGGGGGGGGGGGAAGAAACGAGCTTCTTCGTCGGGACAAGCCCTCTCTTCCTCTGCTGGGTGGTGAAATTCCCGAGCACTGGTGTATCGACGGGGGGATTGAATGAAGGGGACGACAAGACGGGGTTGAGGGCTAGCTCGCGAGGGCGCCCATGGTGACGGGGTGTTTTCTCCCCCTTGCCTGGGGCTGTCCTGCCTGCAAACTAAATGATCTTCCCTCGAGAGCCTCGCCATGCCAGGTTATCTTGAACCCTATCTCTTTTTTCCTCCTTCTTTCCGACTGCGACTCAATTTCCACCCAAGCCAGCCACTCTCCATCGCAGCCAATGCACTGACCAAGTACCATAGTATATAATATATAGTGTAACAGTACTACGTGACCACGGCAGGTATTACCAATGGAACGGTTTAAACGGCCTTGAGGGAAGAAGGGGGGGGGGCTATAATACCTCCTACCATAGGCCGGGGTGGGAAATTTTGTTGGTCGCGAGTCGGTTGGTACAGGGCGCGGGATCCGAGATTTGGGTAGAACATGTGCATGGCCCGCACGGTCCTGTAATGTACACAAGGTACTTTTCAGGCCGTATTGCGTGCGTATTCCTATGTGTCAAGAGAGAGATTTTCTTCTTCTTCTTCTTTTGCTTCTGGAGCCTGGCGGTAATTGCTGCTGCTTGGTCACACCGAAAAGGGGCGTATATACTTATTGGTAGACGAATGAAAAATAGGATTTTGGTTTGGGGGTTTCCCCCTCCCCCCTCCTCTATTCCTTTTCCTTTTCCCTTCTTTCTTGAACCCCAGCATCAGAAATGTTTGGTTCAGTATGGAGCTTGAGACCGGCAGAGATCGTCGCTACAGCGGGAACGGGATCGTGAATCGTCGGAGATCAGGAAGTGCAGTATGGAGTACATGACATACTTTTTACCATAGTACCGTGATTTCGATACAGTAAATGGTGAGTGACAGTACCCCATTAATACTGTAGAGTTAGCGGTAGCACAACAAGGCAGGACAGAAGGGGGCGGGGGAGGGCGATGGAGAAAGAAGAGAGAAAACGGAGCGGTTGGCAAGGATAGGTGACGTGCATGCAGGCATGAAAGGGGGACCCACTATCTCATATGAGATGAATGGGCCTCTCGGCAGACGAGGAATAGAGAGTGAGAGAATGCGAGAGGCTGAGTTAAGAGGCCCACGTCCCTTGCCATGATTTTACTTTTTTATTTTCTTATTTTTTTATTTTTTTCTTAAGAACAGGTGTAAATGGGTTTTGGGGGGGCACACGGGAGGAATGCAGAACGCGAGGGTTCTACATAGCAACGAGTCTCGAGAGGTTCCGAGAAACCCGTGTCTGGAGTAGGGAATAAATTCTTTTTTAACACATTGGTAGCCTTCTTTTCCTTTTCTTCCCCACAGTAAAAGAGAATCCCTCTCTCTCTCGCTCTCTTTCTTCTCATCTTTTCCTTGTTTTTTCCCCACCAAGACTTGCACTGATCGTTACTGTTCCCTGTATCGCCCGTCATAGCCGGGTCGGGTCCTGTTTCTCGTGTCCTCCTCCTCCTCCTCCTCCTCCTCCTCCTCCTCCTCTTACCCTGTTCATCATCTCATCATCTCCCTTCCTCGCTGTGTACTCACTCTCTTGCCTTTTCTATTTTATTTTTATTCTCCCTGCTTGTGTCTCTTTTGTGTGTTTGGCCCCCCAATTTCCCCCACAGTCCCCCTCCTCCTCCCCCCCCCCTCTTCTACAAACTGGTCATCCTGACACATGCGCAGGTGCACATTTGTACACACACACAGCCCCAGGCAGAGCTGAAGAGGGCAACGATCGATACGATACAAAAGCGGGGGCAGGCAGACGACACGACGACACCCTCTTTCGCTCGGGTACCCGATGCATCCTGCGCGTTGGCTCCCTGTCAGGAACGACGCCCACTAATCCTCCCTCGCACCAACAACCGCCGGGCGGCTGCTGCGGGTCCTGCTTAGCTAGCGCCTACCACAAGACGCTGTGCTGCCAACCACCACACCACTTACTACCCTTACAAGCATAGCACCTGCCCACCAGCATAGCACCTGCCCACCGGCACAGGCACGCCCAACACACACATCAGCACCAGCAACAGGGGGGGGAACCACACGCTACTGTACTCTCTCCTACTCCCTCCACACGACTTTGATCGGCGTCAGCCGACAGGAACATCTGGGCTGTCCGGCTGCCAGGACCTCTTTTTTTTCATTTATTGTTTTTTTATTTTTTGGTCCAGCCTGCTGCGTTGTAATACCATCATGAAGATCATGCCAACAACAGCCTGACACGAATCAATCCATCCAACCATATAAGTTTCCGGGCGAGCCGATAACCACACGCCTAATTTCAGGTTTTCATTCTTTAAGAAACGACAAAAAAACCCCCCCCCCCCTCATCCAACCACCTACCATTTCCCTCCCTTTTAATCCTCTTTTCTGCCTCCTTACCCCCTCCCCCCCACCCCCACCCACCTCCCCCCACCACCAACACC
>JACWRQ010000204.1:52112-65909 GCA_014849955.1 Cryphonectria carpinicola | reverse complement strand
GGAAAATAGGGAAAGGGTGTGGGGGGGGATGGGGGGGGGTAAAGAAAAAAGAAAATTAAAGAAAAAAAATACAAAAAAAAGTTAAAAAAAAAAAAAAAAAAAAAAAAAAAAAAAAAAAGGCAACATAAGGTTTGTATATCATCCTTCCTCCACACACACTGTCACCTTTGACTAACTCTGCGCTGGCAAACGATGCATGTGCCCGTCTCACACACCCACACATCATCATGTAGGTCAGTCTCACCAATCTTTTGAAATGCATGCATACACTCTCAGAACCTCTGGTGTTGACGGGGAGACAAAGCCCATCACTAAAGGCCCCACCCAGACCCTGAAGATTTAGGGCACATGCCCCCCCCCCCCAAAGTCCAGGCGTGCAAGCCAGGTAGCCCCCTGTCGTTTCCAGGCCTGGAGGGTCTTAGACCACAGAAGACAGCACAGACCACACAGGGTCTGTCCACTGTAGCCAGAGGTTGAGGAATATGGCATGACTGTCCTGTTTCTTGTTTTCATGGTAATGAATAGACAAGGGAGGATGAGGCTTTCTTCTTTTCCTTTTCTTCTTCTTCTTTTTTGGGGGGTTTTTTTTTTGGTTTTTTCTTTTCTAAGGGTCTTGTTTTTACCTTTAATGGGGTCCGCAACATTCTTCCTGGTTCCCTGGTGGTACGTACTGTACTTACTGTACTGGATACAATGGCAGAGGTACGTACCACCTTCCCCAGATGCTGCCTGAGTTGCTGCTCTGTCTCGCCTTCCATTTTCAACAGCTTGGGTCAACAAATACTTTTTGGGGCGTCTTGTTCTCTTCTTCCTTCGCTTTCTGAATCCATTTCAATCCAACTCGACAAGCAAAGTACGACGGCCCTCCCCAATCAGCAAACAACGGCGGCAGCGGCACGAGCAGGCGGTATCACCCTCGGTGCGTACGAGAGCGAGCACATCTCCGTCGTACCCACGTCCTGCACGAGCTCGGAGACGTCATAATTCATAATACACGTACGCTTCTTTTTACACAAGGCAGCCGAACGGGGTGTCATTGTGCAATACTTTGCCGATCCTGAGACGGCTGTGAAAGCGGTTGAATCTTGTATGTGTGTGTGGACGCTGTTGTGGAAACTGGTCTGCGACAACACGACAGTGCGATACGCGGGCTGTGCAAGGACGACGTAGCAACATCAGCCATACAATCCACCTCTCCCACCCTCTCTTTCGTTCCCTCACACAAACACAAACACGCACAAACGCACGCACGCACTCCAGGTCTATCTGGTTCCTTTTTTGGGGGGGGGGTTGTGGACCACAGGCTTCAGAATGAGTCTCCGTGAGAGGGATGCAGCCCAGCCGTTCCTCCACAGCCTCGAGAACAACCCTAGAGAGGACGACGTGCTGGAGCTGACCGAGCTCAGCAGCGATCAAAAAGCGCATGAAGAAGACATCCATTCCAGCCATGTTGCACTACCGGGCAGCCTCGAAACTCAGCCCGGATATGTGGACAGCAAGAAGAATGACCAGAAGCCCCCCTCCTCTATGAAGAAGAGGCCGGCTACCTATGCAATCATCTTCATGCTGGGCGCACAGGTCTTCAGTGCCTCCATGAACGTTTCCATTCGACTTCTGGAGAGCGCTTCTACCCACCTCCATCCACTCCAGGTTAGCTTCCTCGACTATGGGCCACGATGGGCACGCAGGAGTGATCGGTGGTGGCTCCAAGACACTGCAGAATTGACAAGTACCCTACGATAGATCTTGTCCGTACGCATGAGCGTTACCACACTTGGCCTCACTTTGTGGTTGTGGAGGCAGAACAGGCCTAGCAACATCCTGGGGAGGCAAGAAAACCGTAGCCTGTTGTTGGTCAGGGCATTTGGTGGATTTCTGGGCGTCTTTGGGCTCTACTGTACGCGTCCTCAGCTTTTCCGCAGTCGACACACCCTTGTGCTAAAGATTTATATCATCTCTGCAGATTCGTTGCGATATCTCAACCTCAGCGAGGCAACTGTCATCACGTTCATGATGCCCCTTGTTGCCAGTTTTGGCGGCTACATGCTGCTTGGGTCCTCGTTCTCGGGGCTCGAGTTCCTGCTTTCGATCATCTCTCTTTTCGGAGTCCTGCTTGTCGCGAGTCCCGATGCCCTCCTTGCTGCCAGCGATGCGGATACGGCTGTGGACGAACCCGACGCAGCAAGCATGGCGTCTCGCATCTGGGCTATCTGCGTGGGGCTCTTGGGGGTCTGTGGCTCGGCCGCAGCGTTCCTCTGCATGTCTGCCATCGGCAAGACAGAGAACCCCCTGACAGTCGTCAACTACTTTGCAGCCCTGTGCACCATTGTCAGCTGTGTCGCGCTGACTGTGCTGCCTAGCCTGAGTTTCCAGACCCCCGGAGATATCTGGGAATGGCTGCTTTTACTCTTCAGCGGCCTCAGCGGTTTCTTGATGGTAAAGTTTCCCCACGAGTGGTGATAAGACATCACATTCACCTTGGTTGCTTCAAAAACACTTTTTTCCTTTCTGGGGGGAGGGGGCTGATGACTGATGGACACCTAGCAACTTCTCATAACGCTGTCACTGCAGGCCGAGAAGTCTCTTGTGGCTGTCAACATGGTTTACACACAAATCGTATTTGCGCTTGCCCTGGATGGCGTCGTCTTCCATACCATACCCCACGCCGTGTCACTCGTGGGCTGTGCTTTGATCTGCGGATCGGCGGTCTTCTTGGCGTGGCACAAGACGAGGGCCAAGGAGAAAGCAGGGAATGCCGAGGAGGGACCCCGACGATAGAGTGGCCATAATGTGGACGTGTTCCGGCCCCGAAGATAAGGATCATGAGACAACGCGCAATATGGATGTCGATTTCTCATGCAATGTGAATATAAAACACGTCAAGCTCGAGCCCCGTCATCAATGTTACCCAGAGCAACAGCACCCTTGAAGCAGCTTTCCAGCACCCGTAGTCTCGTCACCGGGCCAAGGTCTCACTCTGCTCGGCATGTGCAGAAGAGAGGAGTCAGAACTCGGTCCAGAAGGATGTTCAATAACCACGGGAGCCTCGTTTGTGGGAGGAATGCGGTCCGCCACAGAGCCATGGACTGCTTGCCTAATAAGCAGTCAGTCAGCGTGGTTGCGGGTGCCGGTCCTTGGGTGGCAGTGGGCCCGCGCCAATCCTTGTTCAGAGTTGCATCAGACCTGAGACGCAACGCACCATGAAAATTATGACGTGAACACCGACACAAGCATGAGCAAGAGACCTGAACAATCAACGAGCGACAGCCAAATACAACAACAGCCTCAAGCAATTACACAACTCAACTCATCTATCTCAACGTCCAGTGAGATCCCTTGAAGAAAAAGAGAGAAAAAAGAGAGAAAGGAGATTTATCAGGTTGTCCAGAGCCATGGCGTCACAGTCGCAGTCAAAGCCGCAACAGCTCTACCAGCCGCAGGTAGGCTTTCACCTGCCTTGGCCCTATACTATCTTCTTCCTCTTTATCGAGCCCATCTCGGCCCTCGTCGGCGCATATTACGCCCACTTTCGACAGCGGGACTATCTGATGCTCACCCACGCGTCCTCTGCTCCCGTCCTGGGCGGCGTCTCTACCGGCACCTCCATCGTCCTCTCCCAGCTGGCCAACCTCTACCTCCTCTTCGCCCTCAACGAGGCCCTGGTCCTGCGGTCCAGCGCAGACCTGCGCGTCTGGAGGACGGTCCTGTTTGTCCTGCTCCTGGCCGACTTTGGCCACCTGTACACGGTCAGGGCACTGGGCCTGGACGTGTACCTGCCCTGGAACTTTGCCAGGTGGAACGCCATCGACTGGGGTAACATCCCGTTCGTCTACCTCGGCGCCAGCATGAGGATCGCATTCCTTGCCGGCGTGGGCCTGGGCGGTGGGCCAGGCAAGAAGCTGTCCAAGGCCATCAAGAAGAAGAGCTAGATAGGCGACACCGTCACGGGGCGCTGTGTGCTGGAGGATGGTGTGTTCTGCCCGTCGTGCACGATCCCCAACGAGGAGACAAGAGATCCCAGGACCTATAGCCCTCTTGGCACGGAGGGTCTTGTTTGTGGAACATTGAATGTCCCGAGATCGCTGTCATCATGTCCAAACAAGGCATCCTTAGACCCAATCATTATTATTAATCTTTGTGCACGTCGGTGCGCTTCAGGCTCTATGTGAAGAGAAAGGAGGGGCCGAACCGGATCCGATGGTGCCGAGTCGGATGCGATGGGCCGAATCGAATCCGATGATGCCGAAACCTCCTTCTCCGCGATTGTACAAAAAGAAGGCGCAGCATCACAACATATCTTCCCGACTTGCCATCACGCATAGCCTTTCTCTCAAAGGACCCTATATAACAACAAGTCTTATCAGTTCTACAACGCAGGTCGTTTAGTGAAACCCGCCAACATGTCTGCTCCCGGCGAGACATATCACCAAGCAGGCCCAACCTGGCCCAAGCCGTACATCTCGTATGGCCTGCCTTTCCAAGAAGCCGCGCGCTGGCATGCCACAAACACATTCAATGCATCTCGAGTCTACGTAGTTGTCTCGACGACGATCAGCAAGAACAAGGAGTGGGCCTTGCTGCGGGACGCCCTCGGCTCCAATCTCGTAGGCGTCCGCTACGGCATCAAGCCTCATACGCCGTGGGACGAGGTGTACGAGCTCGCGGTGGACCTGCAGCTGGTGAAACCAGATCTTATCATCACCCTCGGCGGCGGCTCGATCATAGATGCGGTCAAACTGGCCCGTCTCTTCGCGGTGAACGACGTGCTGACGACCGAGGCGCGGCTGAGCTTCTGGGAGAAGGCGAAAGCCAGTTTCGAGAGGAAGGAGGACCGCGAGGACATAGCCCCAGCCACCATCTCGTGCATATTCATCCCGACGTCACTATCTGCCGGGGAGTGGTCTCAAGGCTCTGGAGCGACGGACGACGAAGGACACAAGAGTCTCTTCCAGCACAGGTCCATGCTCGCTGACATTGTCATCTACGACCCTGCCCTGACGCTCGGGCTCCCAGAGAAACTCTGGTTCTCCACAGGCGTCCGCACGATCGACCACTGCGTCGAGGGGCTGTCCAGCACGAACAAGGTCGACGACGAGGACGCCATCCGTGACGAACTAGAAGAGGCCCTGCGGAGGCTGCTTCCCAACCTGCTCGTCACCAAGACGAAGGATTACCTCGACCTGGATGCCCGCCTCCAGTGCCTGCTCGCCACCACCATCCTGCCTCGGGCCATCACCATCGGCGTCGCGGCCAGCCATGGCATCGGCCACCAGCTCGGTCCTCTGGGCGTCGGCCACGGCGAGACCAGCTGCATCCTACTGCCCAATGTGCTCAAGTTCAACTGGAAACACGGCAGCGACCTCGTCCGGCAGCATCAGGACCGTGTGCGCGGGATTTTTTGGTCGGACCCCATGCTGCGGGAGCTGTTCCAGAAGAGGGGGCTTGAGGAGGACAAGGCGGGCGCGGGCGACCTGCTGGACGCGTACCTGCGAGAGCTCGGCGTGCCCAGGACGCTGCGGGGCGTGGGCATCAAGAGGGGACAGTTCGACGCGCTGGCCGAGAGCAGCCTCCGTGACCTATGCACAACCAATGGCCCTGTGAAGATTGGGAAGGCGGAAGTACTTGAGATCTTGGACATGGCTTGGGATGACTAGGGGGTTTTCTCTTTTCTTCTTCTCCTCCCTTTTTTTTTTTCTGTTCTTTTTTTCCTTCCGGTATGGGATTGCGTCGACTTGGCTTTTTTGGATCGATGCTTTTCGTCAAAAGGAAAAGTGAAGTGCTTGTAGTAGGGCTCTGAATAGCCTGCCTGACTGCGCAATCAACTTCCGCATTTTACTCTATCAGCTTGGTGACGAGCTTGCCCTTGTTGGCACCACTGAACAAGGAGGTCCATATCTCAGGCTGCCTCTCGATGGGCGCCTCCACCAGCGTCTCGCCCTCGCCCAGCCTGATCTTGCCCTCCGCCGCCGCCTTGATGAGCTCTTCCGTGATGGCCCCGACCTTGTCCATCCAGTTCAGAAACGTGTACCCCCTCACGGTCAGGCTCATGGCCACGATCTGAAACCAGTTCCGCAGCCCCATCGGCTCACCGGCGTTGTTATACGTGCAGATCGCCCCCGTCACCGCTACCGTGCCCCCTCTCTTCATCCGCCCCAGCACGGCATCCAGCACCTCACCGCCCACGGCATCCAGGTACAGATCCACCTCGGCGCCGGGCGTCGCCGCCGCCAGGTCCTCGAGGAACGTGGCGCTCTTGTAGTTGACGCAGGCGTGCGCGCCCAGGTAGTCTCGCACCCAGGCGCACTTCTCGTCGGAGCCCGCGATGCCGACCACCTTTCCCGCGCCGATCATGCGCAGCGCGATCTGCACGGCCATGGACCCCGTCGCACCGGCCGCGGCGGAGATGACGATGGTCTGGCCTGGCTTGGCCTCGCCTGCGAAGTAGAGGCCCGTGTAGGCTGCCAGGCCCGACGAGCCGAAGGCGCCCAGGTAGTGGGTGGGCGGGAGGTCCGCTGGCAAGGGCGGGAGGGGCCCCTGGAGCATGGGCGAGGCTGTGTCGAGCACGAGGAGCTCGGCCCAGCTGGCCAGGACGCAGAGGACGAGGTCGCCCGGTTTGAAGGCCGGGGCGGCGGACTCGAGGACCTTGCAGAGGGAGCCGCCCTGCATGGGCTCGCCGAGGTGGACGGGGCTCACGTAGAGGCGGGCCGAGGTGGCGCCTGGCTGGATGAAGTTGCGGAGGCCGGTGTCGTTGGAGAAGTAGCGGGTGCGGGCGAGGATCTGGCCTGGTTGGAGGGGGGGCAAGGGGGAGGTCTGGAGGTGGAAGGTTGCGTCGGGGCCGGTGAGGATGGGGAGGTTGGTGGGTTTGTGGGCTAAAACCCATTGCTTTGTGGTGTGGGCTGATGCCATGGTGTTTGGGTGCTGTGGTGTTCTTGAGGAGTGAGGAGGAGGAGGGGGAGGAGGGGGAGAAAGAGAAAAGACAGATGGGCTTGGGTACCCCAAACTTGTTATGGTTATCTTGAGAGGAGGGAGAGGGGGGAAGGGGGGAAGGGTGGATCATCATGAGGCCGCTATTACTATCATATGATAACGAGGGGGGATTTCTTTTCTTTGGAATCAAATCAATAATGTGGATCCTCAGTTGATGGTTGCTTGGCATTTATTTCTTCATGACTATGAATATTGGAGTCTTGCCTTGATCTTGCAGTACGATGTGAGTCAAAAGTTGCTTTAGGTAATTATTATTAGGCAAAATTGGTAATTGTGAGGGCATTCAAGAAAGGTGTACCAATGATAATTATAAGCCCAGCTTGAGGAAGATCGAGTACTCAACATATCACCGGTACAGGCATGCAAGTATTAAAGTATACAGCAAGACTAATAGTCATTGAATAGTCCTCCTTGTAAGTATTAGCATAACATAGAATTAATTGGCAAGATAAGTTTCATTTCTCTAGAATCACACAGCTGTAAATTGTCCTTGAGGCTGCACACTACATGATAATCAGCGGCTACATTTACTTTTGTTAATTAATATCTTCCTTCTGAAATAGAGGATATTGCATCTCTGGAAGGTGGAGCTTGAGAAAGCCACTTCTGGATTGATCGACAATAGAAGAAGTGCAGGAAGTAGACTTCAGGGCACAAAACTCATGATGCTATCCCTCCGCCCCCCCCCAATCCATAATGATTAACTACTTAAGTAATTAGCCCACAGTCAACTCAGTGGCATAATCCAACCCGAAAGTACGTGGCACAGCAGAGTGGCAAACGGTCCATCGATGATGCTCCATTCTATAAACTCCCGTTACAGCTGTGCACGCAAACTTGTCGTCGTTTGACAGCCAACCAACAGTAAGAGCCATAGTTTACTTTAGTAATTCATTACAACTCTCATTGTACACGGCTGGAACCTAAAGTGGCACGGGTTCATGCTAATATGGGTGAGACATGTACTGCACTTGACCTCTTCCCGCGCAGTGTCAATCCTAGGGCTCCCGAGGTCTTCTTTGAGCGCGGCTGAGCGCAGCCGTGGTTGAATCCTTCCGGTAACAAACCATAAGCCACAATGATCATCGCGCGTGACGTGACGTGACGTGCCAAGTCTTGCCGTGAGTGAGATGGTAATAATACTAGCCTGGTAAATTTACTTGTCATTCGAAAACTTATATAAAACCTCCCACGGCCCCGCCTCCATTGCTCGAGGTCAGCCGTCCTGATCACTCTCTATCTTGTCTCCATGTCCGCGCAGCTGAACGGCCCAATATCAATAATTACCAGATCAACTTGAACCAAAAAGAAAAACACCGTCATGGAATCTCAATCATCTAATAATGGGCAGGCGCCTGGTAAGCAGGACGCAACAGCCCCTAATAAAACGTCCCTGTACCGCCGCTACGTGCACGCCAAGCGCGGGGACAACAAAACAATCGCAGACGAGGATCTCAAGAAATATATTGGCATGACGAGGGACGAGCTTGGCGAGTGGTCTGCAGACCGGCCGGGTGTCGGCGCTAATAAGAATGCTGGGGATATCACGGCTGGGCCTGCGACTGGGTTTGGTGGCTTGGAAACGACTGCCGGATATGGAGGATGGGGGCCGGATGCCAGGGGGGATCTGAAGTTTCCGCCTAAGAAGGAGGAGGGGAAGGTATCTGGAAAGAATGGTGGGCAGTAGTAGTGGGAGGACACAATGATATCTTGCATGTAGTGTCAAGATTGACAACGTTTGGCTTCACGACGCCACCACATTGTGGCATGCATGATGTCAGTAGATCCATGTCATATCAAGATGAAGAAGGGCAAGTGGAATGTGAACCGATTGTACACAGTCTTGCCATAACTGCTCTCAACTTGGGTGGCCCTTTATACAAGGCGAGAGCAACAAGCGGGTGTACTGATGTGGTCAGTTATAAATTGGGTTGCCTCCTCTTCGTCTACTTACTTAGTATTCAAGTATAAGCCTAGAACAAACATTTAATCAGATGAAGTGTTGGGACCAATCCAGCCCTTCTCGACACAACATCTCAGAACCCAAGCCGGTTCCAGCGACGAACAGTTTCCCCAGAGGAGCTTGAGACCTGAGCTGGGTCCAGCAGTCAATTCTTCATGACCAGAAGTGAGTTTTCTTCTTCTGAAGACTTCCATGCAGCGACATAGGCTGATGATTACAATATTACTAACTTGAACCATAATAAATCCCATTCCAGCCAGTGTCTGCCCATGAGAGAAGTGATTCTGCAGGTTCAAGGTGAATATTACACACTGTCCTGCTCATCAAAAACCAAACACCAAACAAGGATGACCAAACTCACAGAGCAATGACATAATTTCTTCATAATGCTATCATTGTGTCACGATGGGCTGTTGCAACACGCCTTTTCTCAAAACGGGACCAGCCCACTCAGCTGAACAAGGCTGTGAGGATCCTAACCTTCCAAGGTAAAACCCAGCATGCATGACAAGCTGGACACGCACACAAAAACAAACCACAACTAGAGCCGCCAGACCTCGTCCAGAACAAGCAATTCCTTTCCCAAAGCAGGTTTTCTCTCTGACTCCCTCCCAAAAGAGAGGAGGATTGCATACGTCGTCTATTTTAGTCCCCAAAGAGTTGGGAGATGCATCAATCACACTTCCTGTCCCCCCCCCCCCCCCCCACACACACACTCACCTCTTACATCACCTACAAACGCTAAACCATAGTCTCTTCCCGCAGAATGGGGACAGACTTATACGTAAAGAGTGGACGATCCGCACCAGAAACGAACTAATCAAGTAGCCCTTTTACGTGCCAGCCCTCTTTTAACTAGCATTTCTTTGTTTAAGGGCGGGCTTGCGCCAAGCGTCATCGATTCTGTTTACTGTTTCTGTTTCTGCTCTCTCAGACCAGGGCTTGCCAGCCGCCCTTCGTGGTGCCTCCTTTCAAGCAAGACATTTTCCCGATACGTGTCTTGAGAAACAGTGGAAGCTATGAGAAAGTGGGGTTTTAGCGCTGGGGCAAGTGGCTCACATGAGCTCATCTGGAAAAGGAGGGGGATGGCTTGCGTTTGCGCCATGTCGGATGACGGGCGGGCTTGCGGGCTTGGAGGAAGAGGAGAAGAGCTGGGCTGGGTTGGGGGAACTATCGAGTTGTTCCCAGTGATGTGAGTGTGATGTCACGAGCCTTGCCTGGCGTTGCGTTGGTCCTGTGAAGGTGTGTGTTGCTGTGCCTAATGAGTTGTTAAAAAGGCTGCTGTATCCTTAAGACATCTCCTTCTCCAGGGCTGCTGCTCAACCATACATATATACTTTTTCATATAAAATTATCTGGCAAAGAGCCAGAAGTCAACATCCCCCTCTTCGATTTCAAAAAAACGCACATATTTTTTTATCATTAATTCATCCCCAACTCTCAACACACACACACACACACACATACACAGTACATCAACATGAGCGCCATAGGAGAAAAGATCAAGGACACCCTCACGGGCCACCGCCACCACGACGCCGACAAGTCCAAGACCTCTAGCTCGAGCAACGACAAGCACGACCCCGAGATCGACGCCAAGAAGGCCACCAGCGCTGCAGGCAATTATCCTTACTGGGGTGATCTACCACGCGAGGGCGAAGCCAACCAGGCTGCCGGCGACGCTGCCAGCACCGCCACTCCCCAGGACAAGACTCACAACCACCAGCGGGACTCTGGCATCGCTGTTGGCGCCCTGGGAACCGGAGCTGGGGCCGGTTACCTGGTGTCCAAGGATCAGAATGCGCAGTCGCAGGCTGATAACACCACCACCACCACCGGCGCAACGCAGCAGTCTCTTCCGGACCGCACACTCCAGACCACGCAAGATCAAGACAATAAGAACGACATCAACAAGCGAGATCTCGCCGCAGGTGCTGGCGCCGGAGCGGGTGCGGCATACCTTGCGTCTAGGTACAACAACAACAACAAGGACGACGAGAAGCCTGTGAAGGACTCCACTACAACATCTTATGATGGTGGTGTCGCCAGCAGCGACCCAGCCCAAGCCAGATCCGGCACTCTGGACCAGAGTCCTTATGGCAACCAGAGCGGGCGGAGCTTCCCGCTGCAGGACAACAAGGCTGCTGGCGTTGACGACGCGAAGGACCGGCGGAGGGAGGAAGAGCTTCTCGCGGGTGGTGCGGGCGCTGCTGGTCTGGCTGGAGCCGGATACTATGCGTCCAAGAAGCACAACGAGGACAAGACTCGTCCCGAGGACCGCTCCACCAACACCAACACCAACACCAACACCAACACCACCACTACCACCACCAAGACAACCACCAATCCTACCTCGACACAGCGTGACGGCCCCACAAAGACCAGCGCGACTGGCCTGGGTGACGAGAAGGATCGCCGCAGGGACGAGGAGCTCCTCGCCGCGGGCGCAGGTGCCGCAGGCCTCGCCGGAGCAGGATATTACGCCGCCAACAAGAAGCACAGCAACGATGCCGACGACAACAACAACAACAAGTACGCCCGTGAGAGCCAACCCACCACGGTGACTGGTTCTTCTTACCCAGCACAGCACATAAGCCAGGCCGAGCCCACCACCAGCGGCGGTGTCCACAACACTGTCGTCGGCGCAGGAAGCCCCGAAGATCCATACACGCAAAAGATCCCTCGCGACGCCGGGTCAGCGCCTCCTCCTCCTGCTCACCCGACATCTACTAGCGGTCTGGCCCAACAGCAGCAGGCGGTTGGCAATGGAAACGGCGCGCCCAACAAGCCTGGCGATGACCGTGACAGACAAGCCCTGTACGCTGTAGCGGGTGCCGGTGCCGGCGCTGGAGCCGTCGCCGCGGAGGAGAAATATCGCCACCGCAAGGACGACGAGAAGCCTACCTCGACGACCACCGCATCTCAGCCCGCCCAGCTGGCCGCGCAGCAGGCATGGAACAAGCAGTCGCCCAGCTCGGCTGCTGCGGGTGGTGTGGATGACCCCGCCAAGTACGGCAGCAGCAGCAGCAACAACAACAACGCAGCGACGACCGGTGCCGCTGCTGCTGCTCTCGGCGGCCAGGACGACAGCAGCGCCTACACGGGCACTACTGGGGTCTTCCAGCCTGAGCACAAGACGTCCACGATGCCTGGAGCTTTCCCGTCGGGCAGCCTGTCCGGCGCGGGGCTGAGTTCTTCCCGCGTTGTTCACAAGTGCCAGCAGTGCGGTGCTGATAACGATATTAGCCATTATTTCAACAAGGACGCCTCTTTCAGAGCTGACTCGTAAGGGTTTGTGTGTGTGTGTGTGCATGTATGTGTACTGCGATGCATGCCTCAGTCAGTTGTTGGTTATTTGAATTGTTAGCGACGGACTGGAGGGGGAATAGGGGTTGGGTCTGAGGAATGGCAAGACCTTGTGTGTGTGTGTGTGTGTGTGTGAAGATTGTGGGAAAGAAAAAAAAAAGGATCTCGGGCAAGATAGCGATATTATGAACTTAGTTAGCACAAGTGAATTTTTTTGAACAACAATGTCTGGACTTCCAAGCCTCCTCTCGTGATAAATCCACACAGGTCAGTAACACATCTTCTGATCAGATGTGGTATAGGTGTATCAGAATAGCCACGGCGTTTGCCATACATCATCTCACATGCAGCAAACATCAAGCAGTAAGCCAGTGTTTCCCACCACCTCCGTTCTGTACTACAGCCCGCGCCGTCCTCTTTTGAAGCCATCAAACAACCGCCGGCCTCAATACAAGGGCACCCGCCACCGCCTGCACGTCAACAATCAGACGGCCCGCTCCCGATTAGCCCGCCCGAGATACAGGCCGCTTGGGGCCTTCTGGGTGAGTGCAGATTATGTTTGGTGGCTGCTCTTGGTGTGATAAAAACCACGGGGCCGTCACACCGGCTGGGTCATTTTTCCTTCCTTTTCCTTGTCTCTCCCCCTTCTCTCAAGAGTCCTCTTCATGTCACAACCGCAGCCGACTCAACATGCGCCCGCGCCACGGCGTCCTTGGGGTGCTGATCAGGAAATGAGGGGTGATTTGCGCGCACAAAGTGTCTTTATGTGTCCAGAAGCCGTGCATTGCTGCTAAACGCTGTAGTATGTAGATGATTAGATACCAGGGTTGTACATACATTCAGAGTTGCAATTGATCGTCAGGGCAATTGCCCAGGAGATGCTGGTCTCTCTACCAAATTCTACCCACAGGCAAGGGCAACAGCCCCGGCGGGTATTAAGATTCTGTGCTAATTCAGGAACAGCCGCAGCGGCAATGATGAGCAGGAGAGTCTGGCCCCAGTGGCAATCATGCGACAGGAGGTCTGAGCCCTGGCTTTTTTTTTTGTTTTTTTTTTGGGTTTTTCTTCTTCTTTTTTCCCGGCTTCCCCCTTGCAGGCCAATGACTCTTTTTGGACAGGAGAAGGGATCTATCTCTTGGCGTCCGGAGGAAATGCTCAAGAAGGGGTTCCAGGAGGATGCTTCACCCAACGAGAACGGCTCTGGCTCTTCTTTTTGTCACTTGAGCCATGTAGAGTAGGCAACACAGAAACCCCCTGAACAGATACAGTAGTAAAGGTATGCTGTGTATTGTGTAGCGCGGATCGGAGGGATGCGTTTCGAAACTAAACGCATGTGCTAGGTGTTTGTGGCCCCCTGGTGTGGTAAGATGAATCCCCGAGGAGCCTCGAGGAGACTGGGTCAGTGGCTGTGGTGGCAAAAGAAGCAAGAAAGAAAAAAAAGGGGGGGGGGGAGGGGGGGTTGATAACTACACCGGTCCCGAGCCGTGGGGTGGGGCGCTGAAGGGGTCGTCAGCGAGTTCTCGTCTGGGCCATGAGGGGTG
>JACWRQ010000204.1:36441-48951 GCA_014849955.1 Cryphonectria carpinicola | reverse complement strand
GGTCCTGCATCCCTCATTTACTCTCTTTTTCGGGCATAATCCCTATTGTCCACCTTTAACCCCCCAAAAAGCCCCCACCCCTTTTCCTCCCCCCCCCCCCCCTTTTCTTCTTTTTCTTACGACATATGGTTCTGAGCTTCAGGAAGCAAGACGACACTTTTTTCCTTGCCACATTATTTACTAATACCACATTTTCAGGCGTCATACACCATTCCTAGAACTCATCACATTCACGATTAGCTGTGCTACATCCCCAAAGATGATCTTCAACAGGCTGGTCTCATGCCTGCTGCTGGCCCTGCCTGCTCTGGCGGCACCAGCTCCTCAGGCGGCCAGCACCTCCACCACTTCTTCCTCCTCTGGCTACTGGCTGCCCACTCTCCTGTCTCGGGGCCTGGGATCCTCTCCCTTCCAGGGCAACTCAACCTACACCATCTACCGTAACGTCAAGGACTACGGCGCGGTGGGTGACGGAACCACCGATGACACTGCGGCCATCAACGCGGCCATCTCCGCCGGTGGCAGGTGTGGCAAGGACTGCCAGTCCTCCACCGTCACGCCGGCTGTGGTCTACTTCCCTGCCGGAACCTACCTCGTCAGCACGCCCATCATCCAGTACTACTTCACCCAGCTCGTCGGCGATGCCACGAACCCGCCCACCCTCAAGGCCTCTGCCGCCTTCTCTGGCATGGCCGTGATCGACTCGGACCCGTACGAGGACGACGGCAGCAACTGGTGGGTCAACCAGAACAACTTCTTCCGCCAGGTGCGCAACTTTGAGATCGACATCACCGCCCAGCCCGTCACCGAGGGTGCCTGCATCCACTGGCAGGTCGCCCAGGCCACCTCGCTGCAGAACATCGTCTTCACCATGCGCACCGATGGCGGCACCACCAACATGCAGAAGGGCATCTTCATGGACAACGGCTCTGGCGGGTTCATGAGCGACCTGACCTTCAACGGCGGCGGCATCGGTGCTTTCCTGGGCAACCAGCAGTTCACCACGCGCAACCTCACCTTCAACGGCTGCCAGACCGCCATCTACATGAACTGGAACTGGGCCTGGACCCTCAAGGACGTCACCATCGACAGCTGCACCGTCGGCCTGGACATGGCCAACGGCGCCTCGTCCCAGACCGTCGGCTCCGTGCTGTTCCTGGACTCCAAGATCAGCAACACCCAGCTGGGCGTCAACACCTCGTACCTGACCACCGAGTCCAGCACCAACGGCACCCTGATCATCGACAACGTTGACATGTCCACCAACGTCGACATCGCCATCAAGGACGCCATGTCGGGCTCGACCATCCTGGCGGGCAACCAGCTCGTCAGCAACTTCATGCAGGGCAACTCGTACCAGAGCGGCACCAGCCTTGCCGTCCAGAAGACCATCGCCTCCAACACCACCAAGCCCTCGTCGCTCCTCAACTCGGACGGCACCGTCTTCACCCGCAGCAAGCCCCAGTACGAGACCCTCGACGCCTCGAGCTTCGTCTCCGTCAAGGCCAACGGCGCCAAGGGCGACGGCTCCACCGACGACACGGCCGCCATCCAGGCCATCCTCAACAACGCCACCGATGGCCAGGTCATCTTCTTCGACCACGGCGCGTACGTGGTCACCGACACCATCAAGGTGCCCGGCACCAAGAACATCAAGATGACGGGCGAGGTGTGGCCCATGATCATGGCCAAGGGCACCGCCTTCGGCGACATGAGCAACCCCAAGCCCGTCTTCCAGGTGGGCGAGCCCGGCGACGAGGGCGCGGTCGAGATGTCCGACATGGTCTTTGAGACACTGGGCGCCGCGCCCGGGGCCATCATGATCGAGTGGAACATGAAGGGCTCGTCCAACGGCGCCGCCGCCATGTGGGACGTCCACGCCCGCATCGGCGGCTCGGCCGGCACCGAGCTCCTCTCGGAGCAGTGCGCCAAGAACCCCAACGTGACGCACAGCGCCAACGCGGCGTGCGAGGGCGCCTTCTTGCTGATGCACATCACCGAGTCGGCGTCCAACGTCTACCTGGAGAACACGTGGTTCTGGGTGGCGGACCACGACCTCGAGCTGGGGGCCGACTCGCAGCAGATCGACATCTACAACGGCCGCGGCGTGCTGATCGAGTCGCCGGGCCCCGTCTGGATGTACGGCACGGCGGCCGAGCACTCGCAGCTATACAACTACCAGGTCAACAACGCCAGCGCCATCTACATGTCGCTGATCCAGACCGAGACGGCCTACATGCAGGGCAACCCCAACGCCACCACGCCCTTCCCCAGCAACGCCACGTACAACGACCCGTCCTTTGCCTCGTGTACCGAGGCCAACTGCGCCCGCACCTGGGGTCTCCGCATCGTCAACTCGGACGACGTCTATGTCTACGGCGCGGGCTTGTACTCGTTCTTTGACAACTACGAACAGACCTGTCTCGACGGCGAGGAGTGCCAGCAGAACATAGTGTCCATCGAGAAGAGCGCCGCCCACATCTTTGGCCTGTCGACCAAGGCCGCCGTCAACATGCTGACGGTCGACGGCGAGAGCAAGGCCCTGGACAGTGACAACCGCAACACCTACTGCGCCACCCTGTCGTACTTTGCCAGCTCGGCATAGACTACTCCGCCGCCTGGCAACAACGACTCTTGGTGAGCCGTGAGCAGTAGTCGTGGTGGTGATGGGGCCGTGCTGTCGGTGGTACGAGCACCGGTGCTACGTCCCCGACGACGATCTGATCAAGGAGAACCTTTTTTTTTTCTTCCTCCCCCATTCTTTCACTTCTTTGAACTATGGATTGAGCCCGATGGTAGGCCATCCATCCCCTTTTATTTGGTGAATTTTTTATTATACGCGCATGAGCAGGAGTTCCGGTTAAGAGAGAGATACCAATTCGCAAACATGAGAAAGGGAGAGGGGGGGGGGGCTCAATAGGTTGGGTGCAAAGAAACCCAAGTGGTACATAGAAAATTCAAGCAAAACAGTACATGAATCAATGATGGGTGTGTTCTCCAGAATGTGTCTTTTGAGAGTGTTAAATTTCTCAAGCTCCGTGATGTTGGTTGTTGACAGGATAGGTTATGGTGTTTCTTTCTCTCTTTTTATATTTTTATATTTTTAATTTTTTTTTAGTGATGTGATGTAGGCCTGGTGTGCGACTTTGGCCATTATTTCAGCGCTGAAGACGGGACAAAACATGCCCTAGGGGGGCCCTGTAGGTGCTGACTTGCCAACCCCTGGCCCCCTAACACCCCCCCTATGCGAACGTCCAAGTACTACTGTTAGTTACCTTGCTGTTGTACTATGATGCATGCATGACCCTAACGACCCTAGACCAAACCCTGCTCACAATTCAGACAACGTCATAGCTTGGATAGTGGATGTCCCTTGACTGACCAGGCGCATTGCTGGCCCAAACTCTCCCGACGGCACAGGTCCTGTCCTCCACCAAGAACAAGACGGACACACCAGTTGTCCTAGATGGCTTGTGAGCCTTGGAAGCCCTCTTCTCCCTCTTCTTCTTCTTCTCCTTCTTGTACTACTACACCAGTCAAGATCAGATTGTGCTCTGGACCACGACAATAGCCTCAACGTAGCTTTTTTTTTTTTTTGCTGCCTTGGGTCCGTCCACTTGTGGCCACTGCTGGGTGCGCAAGTCAGCCAACCTCTCTTTCCTGAACTACCTCCTCTTTACACAAATCTTGTTCCGTCCTCTCTCCTTCTTTTCTTCTTCTTCTTCTTCTTCTTCTTCTTCGTCATGGACTCACCACCAGCAGCCAACACCCGAGCTCGATCCAAGATGACCTCCCAGTCGAATGGTACCGCAGCCTCCTCCTCCTCGTCGCCGACTCCGACCACGACCACGTCCTCCTCGTCGCGCAACCCACCATACCTTCCGACGCCGATCGAGGCGCTCCTCCTCCTAGCCTACCCGGTGCTCCTGACCTTCGGCACGCTTTTCTCCCTGCTGTCTCCCACGGTGCGCAACGCCCCGTACGATTCCACCCTGCAGGCGCACTCGCAGGACCCGGCCTTGTCCCCCTCGTACTTTGCGCGCAAGAGCAACATCTTCAACGTCTACTTCGTCAAGCGCGGCTGGGGCTGGGTGTCGCTGGCCTTCTTCGTCTTCCTGCTCACGCACCCGGCCACGGCCACCGCGCAGAGGCGGGCGCGCGCCCTGCTGCGGTGGGGGCTGGTGACCACGTGGTGGGTGCTGGTCACGCAGTGGTGCTTCGGCCCGGCCATCATCGACAGGAGTTTTCGGTTCACGGGGGGCAAGTGCGACATGGTGGACATGAAGCTCGACGCGGGCGACGCGAGCGGGACAGACTTCCTGACGGGCGTCGCGTGCAAGGCGGCGGGCGGGAAGTGGCGCGGGGGTCACGACATCAGCGGGCACGTCTTCCTGCTTGTGCTGGGGAGCTATTTCCTGGTCCAGGAGGTCGGGTGGGTGTTCCTCGACCACTGGCGACGGGGCTCTGCGGGCCCGGTGTCGGTGCGTGACGAGCGCAGCGTGGTCATGATCGACGGGGCGGTCAAGAGCGCTGCTGTCGAGGCTGAGAGGCTTGCCACGACTGCTGAACACCGGCTGGCGGGCGCCTGGGATGCGCTGGGGCTGGGCGGCAAGATTGCGAGCGCAGTCGTTGCCCTGAGCTGGTGGATGCTCCTCATGACGGCGATTTTCTTTCACACATGGTTCGAGAAGGTAAGTATTCCCTACAGTAGTACTACAAGCCCCGTGTTCATTATTGTGCCGAGTATCGTTCCAATCATGATCACTGGCTGACAAAAACAACAACAACAACAATCACAATCTAGTTTACTGGTCTTCTGGTCGCGTTGACAGGACTCTACGCTGTCTATTTCCTGCCGAGGTTTGTTCCTCCCTTGCGAGGCGTTGTGGGATTGCCTGGAATATAAAAACAAGAACATAGAATGGGGAAAAGAGAGGGGCGATGCTGGATGAGTACGGTGTGGCCCTTGTGGTTTTGATAAAGGATTTTTATAACAAACCATAATACATATTCACGTGATGTTATGTACCGGACAGCGCAACACACACACTCACTGTGGTCTTTCTTTTCTTTCCCTAGAGGGCGAGGGACGTCCTTGCCCCGCTTACGTCATATCAAATACCCCCCTTGACATGCTCTTTTTGTTCGTCTCTCCCTCTCTCTCTTTCTCCCGATTTCACATGCCGGCCCCCAAACCAATTCGAACTTTGTCCTCGCAAACTGCTCCGTCGCAACGCGTCCCCAGCGAGAGGAGAACGCAGGGCCTGTCAGCAGGGCAGAGATGTCGCCAGTCAGGGTTCCTGTCAACCTCCCCGACCTTGTGAGGACCGCCTTCAACAGGGCCAAGGCCAATGGCGACGTCAACTTCTACCCCACGCAGGTCGCCGTCCTGACGCCCGCTGCCTCGACTCCGGTATGTTGTTGCTTCACACACACACGAGAGAGAGAGAGAGAGAGAGAGAGAGAAGGATCGTCTTTTACCCTCTCCTTCTCGTCGTCTTCCGCTCCCCTTTTCTCTGCAGTACCTACCAGCTGACACACACACACACACACATCGTCCCTCCGCATCAAATTCCAGATCCAACTCCGCTTCGCGCCCTCCCTGGCCAACAAGCCGAAACCACCCCCCCCCTCCTCCTCCTCCTCCTCCTCCTCCCCCTCCAAAGAGCACGCAGACAAGCCCTTCAACCCCTTCGAGGACCCTCCCCCGGCCCTGATCATCACCCGCCTCGAGCCAGACCACATCCTCGTCCTCAACAAGTTCGCCATCGTCCCCGAGCACTTCCTTCTCATCACGCGGGCGTTTAAGCACCAGACACACCTCCTCGGCGCCGATGACCTGGCAGCTACGTATGCCTGTATACGGGCGTATCATGAATACCCGCCGACAAGGACGACGGTAGCGGGCGATGAGGAGGAGGAGGAGGACCAGAGAGGCTTGTTTGCGTTCTTCAACTGCGGAGAGCATAGCGGGGCCAGCCAGCCGCACAGGCACCTGCAGCTGCTGCCCGTCGCGAGGATGCGGGAGGGGCTTGCTGGTGCTGCTGCTGCTGCCGCAGGCACGAGCTGGGATGTCCTTGCGGATAAGCTCGTGGGGGAAGGGGAGAGACCAAGGTTGCCGTTCCTGGTCTTTGGGGAGCGTCTGCGCCCGGACATGGCCGCCGAGGACCTGCGTGCTGTGTACCTGCGGCTGTACAGGAAAGCATGTGAGGCTGCTGGGCAAGGGCTGGACCCTGCAGATGTCGACGACGAGCAGCCGGTGAAACATGGGTCGTCCGATGGGGTGGAGGCGAGCATTAGCTATAACCTGGCGCTGACTAGGGATGCGATGGTGCTCTGTCCCAGGACGGCAGAGGGGTCTGTTGTGCTGGATAGGCGGAGGAGGGGGGGAGGGGAAGAGGAGGAGGCTAGGGAGGTGGGCAAGTTGGCGCTGAACGGGACACTGTTGGCTGGGACCGCGCTGGTGAAGACGCAGGAGGAGTGGGATGCCTTACGGGATGACCCTCTGCAGTTGTGGGAGATCTTGGCTAAGATTGGTATTGCAGTGTGAGGGAGGAGAGTGGGCTTGTGTGCCCTTTTTAAGTGGTTGATCAAATGTGATCAGTTTTCTGTATATTGTATTGCCCAAGAGATCTCGGAGGTTTTTATAAAAGGCACCGAGCCCAGCTTCAAGTCCATCTCGTAATCTAAGCTGTGATGAAAATCCCCATGGCATCTCTCTTCCATCAAGCCAACCCCCGTCGAGAGCGCGCGCCCTATCCATGTGTGTTAACATGTTGATAAAGGAGTGTATGTCGTTGCAGATCCTTCATTCCAAACCCTTAAAAAAAAAAAAAAAACCTTTCCTTCCTTGCAGACTTGTCCAGACCTTGAATGAAAGGAATGCTGCCATAAGCAGCGACATTATTGGTTTCTCCCTCCAATCTTCTTCGTCACCTCTCCCGCAGAGTAATGTTCAAACGGCACAACCTGCCTCTCTCTTCCTTCTCAATGAAGTAGTCACTTCCTCCCTGAGAGTCTCCTTCACAATCAGAAACCCCATGGAATCCCGACTCCCCTTTCCTGTTCGCCAGAGTATCATGTTTTTTCCGTTCCTGCTCAAGAGTGCCATCCACGAATCCTCGCGCCTTGTGATTGTAGAGTATTCCCGTGCCCATCAAGTGTTGAACTTAAGTAAAGGATCTAAGCAAAAAAGAAAGAAAGAAAGAAAGAAAGAAAGGAGATACTGACTGTGGTCCTGTAAGATTCAAACGCAAAAGGAAATTCAAACTTTGGAACCTGTAGAAATTCATCGCAAAAAGAGATACCGACTTCTCGCCTGTCAAAAGAGAAAGAAGAAGAAAAGGAGGAAAACAGGAAGGGGAAAAAAGAAAGCAAGAAAGAGAAGAAAAAAAGACAACGCACAAAGAGATGCTGACTTTTAACCAGTAAACAATCAAAAAAGAATTCAAAAAAAAAAAAAAAAAAGGGGGGGGGTGGGGGGAGGGGATTCTTGAATCTTTCCAACTTTTAGAGAAGGAAGACGCCCTGGGCCACAAAGACACAGGACACTAAGACGGTGAGAATCAGTCCCGAGAAGGGCACGGATCTCATGCCTGCCGAGTTGCTCGAGTCAGCACCATCAGAAGAAGTCGTACTTTCGCTACTACCGCTGCTCGCCGTGCTAGAGGTGGTTCCATCGCTCTCAGGCTTACTTGATGCGGACGAGGCCGCAGCTCGGCTGTAGGTGCCGGGACGCAGCTCGGCCATGGACGAGCAGGCGGCGCTGTCGGCAGTCAGGGAGCCGACCTCGGCGCCGATCTGGGCCACGACGGCGGCCGAGTCGCGCACCGAGAGGGTCAGGGTGCCATCGCTGGCGATGGTGGCGGTCTCCACTGCGTCGGAGACCTGTGTGGGCGTGCCGTCGCCGCTGGCCTCGTAGGTGATGCCGTTCCAGGTGGTGTTGTACTTGGCGTCGAGGCCGTCGTTGGTGAGGTAGGCCAGGTAGACGGTCTTGCCGGCCAGCGAGGTGGGCATGGTCAGGGAGACGGTCAGGTTGGCCTTGTCCGTCTCTGTGGTGTTGGCCATCTTGCCGTTGATGACGGTGATGGACGACAGGGCGGATGACTGGTAGACTGCGTAGGCGCGCACGTACGAGTCGTACCCAGTGGGCACGTCCGACAGCGAGTACTGGTAGACCTGCGCGGTGCAGGTCGGGCCGATGATCTGGTTGAAGGCGGCATGGCCATAGTAGAGAGGGCGGGGGTACGGAGCGACGCCGTTCATATAGATGGGCTGCCAGGCGGATGTGTAGCTGCCCTCCGTCATGTGGAAGTTGACGCCCGTCATGTTGAGCGAGGCGGCGTACAGGAGGAAGTTGAGCGTGTAGAGGGCGCCGCCAAATGTGTCGGTCACGTTGGCAGAGCCGATGGGCCCGACCCAGCCCATCTCGCGGAGGGCGTAGCCGTAGGCGGTGTCGGCGGCCTGGGTGAGCTGGTCGGCGGCCTGGTTCTCGAGCTGGTCCTCGGCGAGATCAAAACTCATAATGGCCTCGAGCGTCAGGTCGTACGTGGCCACGCCGAAAAAGTACGTGTAGTCGTGCTGGTTCCAGTTGGTCACGTACGACGAGCCGTTGGTCTGGGCCGTGATGCCGTCCGTCACCAGCTCCTTGATCTCAAAGGTAGTGCCGCTTGTGTGGGAGGTGGCCTGGGGCTCAAAAAAGTTCATGCCCAGGCCCGTCGGCTTAATGACCTGCTCGTAGATGGCCTGCGCCCGTTCGAGCCACTCTTGCGAGTACACCTCGCCGGCCCAGGACGAGTCGCGGAACAAGCTGCTGGAATGGTACAGGTCCGGCTCGTTGCCGATCTCAAAGGCCACAATGTCCAGGTTGGTACACCTGTCAAACACCTGCTGGGCCATGGTGGTGATCCTGTCGATATAGTCGTCATCGTTGTAGGCCAGGTTCAGGCCCCAGGTGACGGGGGTGCCGTCGGGAAACCGGTTGGCCGCCTCGAGGAAACGAGGGCCGATCAACATGCTGTCCCACTTGATAGACCCATTGCCGCTGGCTTCTGTGTTATGGATCTGGGCATACTCGTCCTGCGTAGAATCGTAGAGCATATAGTCCTCCGTGTTGCCGCCCAGCCGAATATGAGGTGGTTTGCCTTTTGAGAGTGTGAGTACTTTTCTTCTTCCTTCGTTTCCCTCCATTTTTTCCCTCCCTGTGTTTACTTTTTCCTTCTCTTCGTAGTCCTTCTCTCATCCCTGGATAGTAGAGCCAACAAACCAAAAAAAAAAAATGATTCAAAACTTACCCGTGTAGTTAGCCAGGTTAGCTATCAGGTTGATGGACAGATCGTTTGTGTCCTCCTCACCGGTAAAGGCGAAGAGGTTGGAAGGTTCTATTCCGAAGCCAGCAAACGAGATGTCGACAACGCCTGCTATATCCGAGGGGGGTGTCTCGGTTGGGCTTATCGAGATGGTGTTGGACGCAGCCAGCACTGACGAGACGAACTGAGAAGCGGCGGCCATAGCGGCGGCACCGCCCATGGCCCGTGATCTGCTTGTGACAGCCATCTGTGAAAAATAAAATAAAAAATAACCAAGTTGATGATACACTCGGATTCCGGTCTCGCCTGAAAGGGAGATTGGCTTTGTGTAAGTAAACAGATCCCCAAAGTCTAAAATTGTAGATCTATCTTCCTGGAAGGCCACAGTAGGTTCGCCCGGGGGGACAGGGAGGATGGGGAAAATGGGTAAGGTTAAGAGAAGAGGTTGTTTGTGAGATTATGTATGTGTCTGGGGCTACCCAAGCCTTATTTACCAAGACAATAAATGTCTGTGAGCTGACAGGGCCTATATGGGTGGGTATAGGGGATCGTGATGGGGATGATGGATTGGTGATCCGATTTTTTGGGGAGAAGAGAAAGGAGGAAAAGGGAAGGGGGAGGGGCGGTTGAACAGGGAACAAAAGTGACGGTCGAGGGGCCAGAACGTATTAAGATGAACACACACACAGACACAATACACACCTCTTTTTTCTTCTTCTTTCGATGTGGATTCTCACAACGACAGCCGAGGATGGAGACCACGAGGGGATTAGACAGACAAACAAAGAAGACCAGGCTAAGAAGCTATGCCCGGCAAGCGAATGTCGGGTAGATATGAATTGTTTCCAGAGGGGGGGGAGAGAAGCCGGCCAAAAGCGTGTGGTCGGTGGTGTCACCTGTAAATAAGGGAAATTAGGGAACGACCCAGAGGAGGTTGAAGCGAGACGAGGAAATGCGACGTCGATGACTTTCTCCCCTCTATGAAACAGAGAATTCTCTCTCTCTCTCTCTCTCTCTCTGTACTTACTAGTACTGCACACTACTATGTTAAATATGTAAAATGCTCTGGACTCTTCGTCAGCGTCAGTGGGGTATCCGTCACCGGCCCACCGAGGATCAAGAACCCAAGAAAAGAAACCATGCAAGGAAAAAGAGGCCTAATCTATAGCGTAGAATAAATACAACAGCATCAACGGGATTTTATGGTCGATCTGGTAAGTAGAGAACGATCCAGGGGGGAAGACGAATATGGAGACCCCATCAGCGAGAGAGAAAAAGAGAGGAAAAAGCCACACGAGAAGGGGAGAGGGGAGGGGAGGAAGAGAGAGAAAAAAGAATTGTGGGAACGGCCCCATACTGACGTCGTCAAGGCGCATATTCTCTCCAGCGCGAAGGACGAAGGGGTTTGGCCCTTGTATGGTAATCTCCCGCGCTTGTTTTGCTCCGGGGTAGCAATGGGAGCCTCTGCTAATAGTCGATTAGTATAATGGCGCCACGGAAAATACTGCCGAGTCTTACGCGTATAGTCTGTGGTAGTCTTTTTCCTACCCAGCCAGCCCTGTTTCAAGGCACGTCGAGAACCAAGCTACTTGCGGTGGTACGCAGTATGTATGCAATTCATCATCACTCAGTTTGCTTTGGTTTTTGGAAAGAAGGCTGGCGTGGGGCTTGCTGATGCTTGATAGATCGTCACTTGCAACATAGTCTATGTCAGTGCCTTGTTTGGGACTTCTTTTTCTTTCTTCTGTTGACGTTGCCAATGGGTTCTTTCTCTCTCTCTCTCTCGTCGTTTCTCTTTCTCTTGTTATTTGACGTCAGATGGGAGGGAGTAATGAGAGAAAGGAATCAGAAAACGAGCGACCCAATCTTTCTTGTTTCTTTTTTTGTCGCAGCGGCAGATGTGACACGGGATTCCAACCAGCCATACTATACTATGTATATAAGTCCCACTTTTGTTTTGGAGAGAGAGGGGGGGGTTTCCAAGATCCAAATTGCTGGATCCATAAGTGAGAAATTCCCCATGTTGAAGAGCTTCCATCCATACCGCCTACCGCTTCCAGTGCTGTCATCTAGCAGCACGATGCGTGGCTGTATCCCCTATTGGTTAGGCAGTCCGGCTACAGCCAATGCAGTTAGAAAAGACCTACAGGGGGCATAGGGGCATCTCTTGCAGGTGCTTGGCGCTGCGTCCACAGAACGTCCAGACTGTCGGTGCCCGCTAACACTCCAGAGCTTCCTTGGCCCCGTGGCCCCCGTGGCCCCCTGTTCGCCAGTGATGGGACACCCCTACCTTCTGTGCCTTGCGTGCCTGGGCCCCCTCTTCCCCCTCCCCCAAAGAGCCACCCATGTCAGCCTTTCCCTCCGTCCTTCAACTCAGATCAGGATCCTCCTCCTCCTCCTCCTCCTCCCTCTCCTCCTTCTCTCTATCCCAGGCCTTGCACGTTTCGAGGCGTCTCGTCTCGTCTCGTCTCACCTCATCCTCACCTCACCACACCATGACCCAATCCAATCCCGATCCTCATTTATTCAATTGCAATTTCGATTGGCCGTGAATATAGTATGGTCTGGTGGTTGCAGCAAGATCCAGGTTTTTGATGAAATGCTACAGGTGCTAAAATAGCTGGCCACCCCCTGACACATACA
The DNA here is from genome assembly GCA_014849955.1 of Cryphonectria carpinicola. Taxonomy (NCBI): domain Eukaryota; kingdom Fungi; phylum Ascomycota; class Sordariomycetes; order Diaporthales; family Cryphonectriaceae; genus Cryphonectria; species Cryphonectria carpinicola. Next base: position 37,000 of record JACWRQ010000204.1, on the reverse strand, counting down.
CCAAAGACAAAAGCCTAGACCTACCAATAGATTGATGGTGGTGATGTGATTGACGTTGGTACAAGGCCAAAATCAGGATTTCAAAAAGGCAGACTCTCTCTCTCTCTCTCTCTGTAGAAGGAAGGCCCATCAACTGGCAAACACGAAAGACACCGAAACACAGCCACAGCTGTCGGTATTATATTACATACCATATACTATGTATGATACATCGTATGGACAGCTGTAACTGTACAGTAGCACGGATGGATGGATGGATGGTCATCAGGCCCACATCGGGATGAGAAACGCCTCATTGTTTGGAACCTGTCTTTTTTTTTCTCTCCGATTTTAGCACCAAGGGCACGACCCGGATGACACTGCAGATGGCTGCAGATCCCTCCTCTCGAGAGCATTGTGCAGCAGAAGAGTTTTTTTCTTCTTCTCCTTGACGAATACTGAACCCTGCCTCCTCCTCCTCCTCCTCCTCATCCTCCTCCTCCCCTTACCTCCTTTTTTTTTTTTTTTTTTTTTTTTAAAATTTAAATTCCCCGTTTTTAAGATTGTTTTTGGTGTGAGT
>JACWRQ010000204.1:0-26037 GCA_014849955.1 Cryphonectria carpinicola | reverse complement strand
CCGACGTGGTCGGATGTGGTCAGCTGAAACCGTTCGGAGGGTTTTTTGTTGTTCCCTTCCTTCGCCGCCAGTCTGTCTACCCCCCCCCCCCCTTTTTTTTTTCTTCTTTTCTTCTTTTCTTTTGGTCTTTCCTTCTTACGGTGTTTCTTAAGCATCCAGCCTCTTTCAGCACTTCTGCTCTGCCTTTCCCACGCCGCAAGAAACCATGATCTCGAAAGTCTTTAGTATCATTTTCTGGCCCGGCTCGACGACGTGGCCGTGATCTTGCTCGTGCTCATGAGGTCGCCGATGTACTTCTGCAGAAACTTGTTGTTGCTGTCGAGCTTGTCATGCTCTTCCTTGACGGCCTCGATACGGTTGAAAATTGCGACCAGTGATTCCTGTAGGGCCTTTGCGTGTCTAATAATGATTGTCATCCGTCAGCAACGATCCCCATGAGTGTAGTGTGCATGTGTATATAGTCTCGCGCTCGGTGTCATGCCGGTCTTCCCTGACGTGTGTGGACTCACCTCCGCAGCTCGTCTCTCGCCTCACGGCCGAGGTTCTCGAGGTCCTCACTCGTCCGCCGAGGGCTCATGGCGCGGACGTCGCCAGGATCTAATCTCAACTCCGCCGGCTCGACGGCCTCTGCTGACTCCCGTGGCACTATTATCGTGCCGCTGCTCTTGCGGCTTGGGAGACGCGGCCGGACGGGGACGGGCGCAACAATCTGTGGAAGCGACGAGTCACCACCGACGGATGAGGCTGAGGATGAGTCTGAACGAGCCATTTCTGGCATCTGTCGAGGGTATTCGTCAAATCGATTCGGCGGCTGGGGGACCTCGTCCATAATGTGCGATGTACGCAGCAGGGTTTGTTGCGTGTCTGGAGGGGTCGGTCTACCAGGTATGGCAGGATGGGAAAGTTTCGTTGTTGATGTCAAGGCGTGGTGGTGTTGGTGGTTCCAGGGAGTGTTAGCGTAGAGATGGTAGTGGTAGTCGTGGTGGTCGTGGTCGTTAAAAGATGGGGAACGCCAGTGGGCGGCTGAGTGGTGCCGGAAGCTGACTGCGTGGTGTGTGCCTGAGTCGTGGACTCGGAATTTGGGCGAGATATAGGAAGGTGGAGTGGACCCAGTCCAGTTGAAAATCAAGGCAAGGGACAAGATCACTGGGTGACTGATCTTCCATGCGAAGCGCCGCCCTCTGCCGTGTCTCTCTTGTCTCTTCCTCTTTTTCTTTTTCTTTTTTTTGTTCTGTCTCTTTCTTGTTTACTTTGCTCGCCTCGTCCTCACTGCAGTTGCCACAATAAGATTACCGTACTGTAATCCGTATTGGGTACGTAGGCCCGCTCTCACAAGGTGATCTTGTGACTTGACGCCGTCGATGTCGAGACTGGGTACCCTTGCCAAGATGCAGCACCCGTGTGATCGTGGTGGTGGTGATGATGGTGAGGTTCGTGAGAAGATGAGAGAAGAAGTGGAAGAATGAGAAGGGAGGAGGAGGGTTCAATTAGTGCCCAGGTATGGGGGGGGAGAGAGTTCAAGAGGGTGGGAAGCCAGAAAAAAAGTCGGGCAGGGCTACCACGAGAATTGAGGGGAGAAGGAATTGTTGCGTGCTGGGCCTCACGAGGGTGGAAGGAAAAATAAAAAGAGGATCCAATTGCCTACGGTAGCACTGCAGGTGGGCGTGGGTGGGAGGGCGGAAGGTGTTTCTTTGGGGAGGAGGAGGACAAGAGGAGGAGGGGAGGTTGTGATGCGCGCGTTAGAGAGAGAGAAGTAGAGAGGGCAATGAACAGGAGGAGCTTCGGTGACTCTAACCCATGTCGTATGGTCCCCTGTCCCATATCCTTGCACCCCTGGTGCAACCCCTCCCCCCCTTGTCGTTGTGTCACTATACCCTACTATGTACATACGTAAGTAGTGAGTACCTTGTACTTTGCAGAACAACACAGTACATAGTGAGAGGCAGGGGCAAACAGGCACTGTGCCTCACCAGGCTTCGAAGTGGTCGGCAGGCAGCCCTGGAGAGCCACTGAAAATTGTAGCACCCATCCACTGTCAGGAACGGTCCAGCAGGGCCAGGTGACACCTGGACATGGGGGCAAGGGGCTGACTCGCCTCCACCACAGCGGGTGCGTGCTGGCTGGCTGGCTGCTTTGCGTGCCACTCCCTCACTGGCGCACTCGCTGCCTTGTCCTCCTCTCCTGCCTCGCCACGCTTGCCCAATGCCGCCCCCTTGGCTAGTTCGCCTACCAACTTTCCAGGAAGGAGGGAGGAGGGTCAAAGATTAAGGGTCCTCCCGCCAAGATACGTCACCCAAGGCGTTGGCGAGGACAACTGGGCGAGTCCAACCCTGTCAACCACCTCTCTTTCTTCCCTCCTCCTCCTCCTGCTCGTATTAAAATCTGGGGATCTACACGTAGCAAAACACACGGCCACACGGCACAACTTTTTGTGTGCCGCGGTACGTGACAATTCTCCCGCAGCTTGCCCCTGCGAGATATGGACCATTGCATTCTTGTCACCCACGTCTGCCTGCCTGCCTGCATGCATGCATACATGTATGTATGCATGTATGCATGCATGCATGCCTGTTTGCTGCGTTATACCGTAGATATCACAGTACGGATCCATAAATGAGACACAGAGCCTGACTCGGCCGGCTACCGGAGCAGGACGTCTGATGAGGGTCACGGCGATGATCACTTATTGTGACTGTTGGCCACCGTTGGCCGCCGAGTCACCGCTAGAAATGCGATTGACCGCGGCGTGGGTTCCCCGGTGCATCACGAGCGGCGATTCATGCCAGTGATCCTCGCTGATCGTCGAGCAGAATTTGAGGGAGTGGCCCCTTCTTGGCAACCCAGCCGAAGGTTCTGGAGACCTCGCATGAGGAGGGGTGGAGGAGAAGGGAGGTATTTTGCTTTTTTGTTCTTCTTTTCCTTCCCCCCCCCCCTCTCTTCCCTTCTCTCTCGCTCTCTCGCGTATATGTGTGTGTGTGTGTGTGTATGTGCTTGTTTGAGGCTATGAGCCCCAGGCACAGACCAGAGGCAGCTGGTGTTCCTAAGTTGCTGGCGATCCTGCATGGAAACCGCGCTGAGGTTAGAAAAGAAATACTCCATGGTTCGTGGGGAGCACTAGGGAGAAGACAACGACAACGAGCGCGTCGGTGTCTCACCAAAAAAAATGTTTCCATATTTACTCCCCAAGGTCGGGCGGAGGATTTCTCCTGATCATCATTCCGACGCCCTGCCGTGTCTCTCTCTGTCTCTTCTACCTGGCCTGTCTTGTCGCCGTCAGAGATGTGAGAGGGGAGGGGGGCGAGGGAGGGGGGGGAAGTGGGCTGCTGGATGTGCCGTTGTCGATCATCAGCAGAATATGGAAGAAGGCGGCGCCAGATGCGACAAGTTGTACGCAGGAGGCCATGCACATTTCCGGTGAGGTAACGACCCTGGTCAGCAAGTTGTGGTACTATGGTACCATAGTACTTTCCCATGTACTCTGAAGAGGGTACACAGTATAGTTTTAAATGGGGCCGTGGCAAAGGTTGAATCATCATGTATAGATCTGTACGTACTTCTGTTCTTTGTAACCGAACCCGTCACCCAGGAAAAATCACATCAGGATCATGATGACGAAAGCGATGAGACAAGAAAGGAAGGGGGAAAAAGAAAGAAAAAAATATACACAAATCACACATCATGCTGTGTGTGTGTTGTAGTAAAGTCATCATTATGAAATCTCTCTCCATCCGTCTGCATGCTGAGAGGGGAGGGAGGAGGGAGCCGGCGGGGGGGGGGGCCACAGCGGCAACACCGTATGGTCAATCCTACTATGACCATTCAGTGCTGTACAGTATGTGGCCCAGTTAGACCCTTCCTTCTCTGTTTATTATTTGACAGCTGGGCAGTAACCCAAACTAGCTAGGGGCAGGCGCCGGGGGTACCTGCCCGGGAGGAGTGGCATGCTGCCATGTGTGCCGTATGCTACTGTCTCACTGCACTGTAGCAGCAGTTGAGAATTGACACCGGTTTCTGTACTGTACCGTCCCAACTACCACCCGCCGCTCCTGCCACTGCACAGCACCACTGCAGGTGATGATTGATGGAGGACGGTCGTCCCGCCTTGTCAATTTCGAGCTTAGCCGATCCCAATCTTGAGCGAAACAAGAACCGTCACCAGTCATTCCAGTCAACAAAGGCTGACCAGCTCTTGCAACCTTTTTTTTCCTTGATCAGCCTCGTCGATCAGTCAGGCCAGTCCGTCACACCCAGTCGACACCCATTCCTATCAGATTACCACCCTCCCTCCCTCCCCCACAGCAGCCCCCCCCTCGATTATCTCAGTCATCATGGAAAAAAACATTTGCACTCGGGTGGGGCAGGTCATGGAGAAGGACTGCCTGACTGGGCAGCTCAAATTCGTCGACCGACCCGACTGGACCACACACACACAAGGAGGAGGAAGAAAAGAAGAAGAAGAGGGGGGGGAAGGTGGATACAGAACAGACAAGGAGGATTCATGTTTTCAGACTCTTCCCCCTCCTACCTGCCTACCTACCCCCCTGGCAAGCTGGTAACTACTGCGGTACAGTATGTACAAGCCCTGCTGGCCTGCCTCCTCCTGCAGGGTCCTTCGCGGGTCGTCATTGGCACCTTGAGGAGAGATGCCCATGTCTAGATGCCCATCGTGGACAGAAACAGGATAGGCCATGGACCCCATCAGACCCTGAACGGATTAGCTCGGTGGCAGGATTGTGCACTGTGCACTGTTTGGGGACGAGAGTTCGGTTGGTGGGATGCCCTCCTCCTCAACAGAGTTTGTGATACAGTGTTTTACCATGTACTGCAGAGATCGTCGCCTCGGGTCTGCACCCGCCGCCCATCAGCATCATCACCATCTACCCTCACTGCTCTTGGAGGCTTCTTCGGCTGGTGCTGCACACCTGCTGTTGCTGGTGCTCTTAAAACGATGGTAAGTATGTAAACGACCCTCCTCCCTCCATGCCAACCATGTCTACAGTCGAGCCCTCCTCCTCTCCTCTCCTCTTCTCTGCTCGATCGAGAGATGTCACTAAAAACCGCCATCATGAACGAACTCACTCGAGTCGATCTCTAATTTTTTTTTTGGTCTCTTCGTCTTTCTCCTTCAACTGGTTTTGAGAACGGATCCTGATCCTATGCTGCAGATATGGGATCATACCCAGGCGTCGATTAAGAAACCCCCAAACCACTTGCCGCCAACCGACGATGCGAGACGCTTGAGACAACCCTGACAAAGAGTTCAGTCATAAATTATGGCCGTGAAAATTAGACTCCGCCTTGTTCCCGCCGTTTCGAAACCCAGCCTGACAGCATGACATCACCCGCGTAATGCAGGCGACAAGGAACACGCAAACTAGGTCAAGGTCAAGCTCGAGCACGGTTGGGGTCCGCAACGGGAGAACACACACCCAGGACACAATTTTGTGGCAGTAGTACACACCACCCACTCACTCGCTATGTGGTAGTAGTACGTACGGTGCTGCGGCACATCATATCTCTGTCTGCCGCGACTGAGGCGCAGGCAAGCCTTCCGGAAACACAAACCCACCACACTCCATTCTGCTATTTCTTCTTCTCAACTCGACAAAAGCGTGCGCCATCGCCCAGCGTTGCATCTCGTCGTCATCGCCATGCCGGGACCCCAGAGACCTCCCCCCTTCTAGTCGGGCAAGAGTGTCAAGCTGGAGCTGGAGGCGGAGGAGCGGCGGGCGGCGGGCGGCTCATCATGGGACGAAGGAAGAGGAGAGGGACGAGGAAGGCTGGAAACCTCCCTGTTGCCCTAATACTCCTCAGTATTGGTCCCCCAAAGTCAAGTCCCTTAGCCCTGCCCGTCAGGTCAGACGTCTTTTAGCGCTGGACTGCTGGGCCGCCTGTCCTCCTGACACACATCGAGGAGGCCTTTTCCTGACCGTGCTGGCCTTCCTACCTGGTCACTTTATGTCATGATCGGCGACATTTTTGTTTCTTCCTCGCTACATCCCGTCCTCCCTGCTGCCTGCCTATCCCTTGCTGTGATTTTCCTATAGGACTACTTTTAGATGCTGACAAGCCGGCTTCAAGTCAGGATCACTGGCATGAGAGAGGCAGTCATCATCATCTGCGCTCAGCCGTGACGACAACCAAACAAATCATTTGACAGTCGTTGATGGGCTTGTCCCTGTCTAGAGGAAGGTAGGGCGGCGGAGCACCTCTTTTTTTTTTTTCTTCCCCTCCTGACACTTGGGCAAACTAACCGTCAAAACTTCTTTTTTATAATCTCACACCTGACACTTTACTCTTCACCTCTCTCTCTCTAGCCTGCACATCAATTGCCTCTGCCAGGGAAGATCGTCGCCTCGGCCAACATCATCGGGCCGCAGGGAATGCCAGGCTGCGTTGCGTCTCCCTGAGTGGTCGGACTTTGCCCGCCTTCGCGTCATTTCCAAGCGGGAACTTTGTTCCGCGTCTCATCATCCACACACCACCGTTCAGAATCTTTCTTTCTCACACAGAGAAGAGAGAAAAAGGGCGGGTTCGTGTCACACAAATTTCGGCCTCATATCGCCCGCGTGCCAGCCTGAGTTTCGAGGAGCATAGTCGCAAGGCTGCTTCTTCTGACACTGACCACAGACCCCGCCAATCCTTCATTAGGTCTCTTTCTTTACTTCTTGTCCTGTTGTCAATCAATTCACTTTACTCTTGCACTCATTGCCCGGACTTTTGTTCCGGTCCCGCCCAGCAAAACATCCCAACAACTACAACTACCCGCATATTCCTATTCTGCTGTGCCGTAATTGCACTTCTTTTTTTTTCTTCTTCTCTTTATATATTTGCACTTTGGTGTGCTTCTATTGGCCTCTCACACAGGAGAAGAGGAGTACACAGACCGCATATTGGCCCCGTTCATAAAGGACCCGGCAGTCCAAACAATGAGGGGCTCTCTGTTGGGATCGTCATTTGAGGAACGCTCAGCGGCGATTGGCACTGTGCCGATCGAGTGGCCAATCCCTCGACTCGGAACAAGGGGTCTGAATTTGATCACCTGGCACTGTACGTGAAGCGGGCCTGGCGGTTACAACGATAGCTCGGCTCAGGCCTCGTGCCTCCGCCAATTGGCCCTAATCCTTCTCTCTTTTTTTCCTTCCTCTTTCTTCTTTTTCTTTCTTACTTTTTCGGGAGGGTTTTTTATTATTTTATTTTTTTAGTTTTTTCATGTTTTTCTTTTTCCCTGTTGGTGTTCCTCCCGCTGGGTCACCGGGCACAATCCGAATCTCACACACGCGTCTGGTGGACTTTCGGGATTCCTAAGAGGGAGCTGGGCCACACAGGCTCAGAGGCTCCCAAAACCTAAAGAGTCTCGTCTGCTTTCGTAGTACAAGTGTTGCGTTGGGACCCCCTCCTCCCCAGGCACCTCCCCCCCCCCACCCCAGATGCGCAATGCGGTGTCCATACATGCCAAGTTCGCAGCATCTGTTGTCCACGTCGCATGCCAGATCGCGTCGACGGTGGAGCTCCCTAAAAAGAAAATCTTCGGGGTTGTCCGTCCGTACAAATAAAACAGCAGACAAAAGGACTCTTCACATGCTCGTGCTCCCTCCCATGGGTCGTGTGGTGCCTCATTCCTCTCGCTCGACCTTTTTTTGTTTTTCTACTTTTTTTCCCCCCTGGTCCACACCCACGTGAGAGGTTTTGACCCACTGCTCGCAGCGACGTTAAGATTATTATGGCCCAGCAAAACGGCCCGACGATAGCGAGGATGGCTGTCGGTGCCTGATTCACAGCGTCTTATCCGGGGGGGGGGGGGGGAGCAATTTCCCAAGCGGCCGCGTCTGCGACTTTCCAATTGTTGGGGGTTTTTTGTATTTTTGAGGGTGTGGGGGTGGGTGTGGGGGGGTGTGGGGTGGGTCTGGGGGGGGGGGGGGGGGGGGGGGGGGGGGGGGGGGGGGGGGGGGGGGGGGGCGTGGGGGGGGGGGGGGGGGGGGGGGGGGGGGGGAGTAATTTCCAGAGCCGCAGCGTCCGCGACTTTCCAAATGATCGGTGTGTTATGTATGTGTAAGGGTGTGTGGGTGGGTGTGTGGGTGTGTGTGTGTGTGAGAAAAGGTTGCAGCTACGTTTCCCGACGGCCCAAGACCCAGTCTCCTCGTGCTGCGACAGCCGCGATTGCAGCCCGCCCGACTGATGGTTGACAATGAAACATGGGTCTCCACACTTCCTCCTCCTACTACTTATGTGCTGCGCCTACATTGTACATATTAGTAGTACAGCTGCCCGATTCTCGTGCCGGTCAGTGTGTCCCGACGCGAGGCTGGCTCGGGTGTCGGCACTGTCAAAAACAACTGCCAAGTTGTTGTTGAGAATGCATCTCGGGTCATCCCGTGATGAAAGGGCCATGCTCCCAACTGATACAGTAAAATATCAATTTCAAATTCTTGATCCCTCTCCTCCTTTCCCTTGCGCGACGGGTCTCCCATGCCCCCTTCAATTCGAATCCCCTCACCAGTGAGGACGCCCGTCTCGCCTGGGTGATTCACGTGGGCAGCTTAGGGATCGTGTCGCCGGGATGGCCGAAGGATGCTCGTTGGAGCCTGGACATCACAGTGGTCCGTGAGAACTTCGACCGTCAAATTGGCCAAACTAGGTGGAATACCGCTGCTGTTTGATTTGACACAATCGGAACAACTATTCTCCCCCTCTACCTTCTTGTCTAACTAGTCCCATTTACAACAATGCCTGACCGAGCAAAAGAGATTGGGGGGGGGAGGCTGAGGCTTTGGAGTCGGCCCAAAACCTCATGGGGCTTCCCCCCCCCCCCTTCTCTCCCTTGAGCATGATCACGATCTCTCCACAGATTTCCTATCGTGAATGTTACATGTCTCCGTCCACATGATAAATTTCTTGGTCCCAGCCACCATGCTCGGAGTTCGCAAGGATTTAGCCGAGAGCCTTGCTCATGTCCCGAATGCGAAGAGCGCGGCCAGCGCGCGCCTTCAGGTAATGATTAAGGTCCATAGCGACGAGGACGACGGAAAGGACAAAGAGCCCGGCGTGGGATCGAAGGCAGGCGGCTACCCGATAGAGACCTATCACTTTTTTATCACTTCGTTTTCTTTCTGAACAAAGGGGGTTGAAAAAAAAAAATTTTCTCTCTTTATCGCGAGAATCCTTCAGGAAAAGCAGATCAGCCCGGCAACGCCCCGATCTGGTACGAGCCCGACGGCCTTCCGAGGGGCCGGTGCAAGGCTGGGCTGGGAAAGACGAGAGAGGTGGGCGGGGCAGGGAAAGAGAAAGAAAAAAAATTGTGACTCTTCCATCTGCCGAAGTGGGCAAGAGTGGGCTGCTGATCGTGTCACGATGGGCTTCGTAAGTCAAGCACATACTCTAGGCAGGCAGGCTCCTTTTGGTGGATTAGGGCGGCCAGCTAGCTTGGCCCCGGGGCCATGAAAGCTTGCTGTCATAGTTGCACTTTGGGATGGTATAGTCGTCGGAGAGCCGGGAGGGACAAGATACTCATTAGATGGTAGGTGTGAAGTGTGTGATAGCCCCGCGTCCTTGTGGAGTGGTGGCTGGGCGTGGGCGTTACGAGGAGGACTTCGTTGTACATACAGCGGGGGTCCCAGGTGAACTGTGTGTCTGTGTGGTTTTTTGTTCTTTCCCTATGTTGCATATCTCGTTTGTTTTGGGGGGAGGGGGGATGAACAATTTTTTATTTTATTTTTTTGGTCTTGCATTAAGTTGTATGTATTTTACTAAAAATAATGCTGGCGGTAAAAAACCCTCTTTCCCGCCCCTCCGCTGGGAAAGGGGAGTCTAAAACGAGAGAGGGAGAGAGCAGATCTCTACCAGGCAAAGATAGTCTGAGGAGGAGCCAGACATGCTGCTCGATGGCCACGCACGGATGCCACGTCAGCAGGCTCGAGTGTTGATGATACGAGGCGCGGGCGATATGTCCAACGAAAAGCCTCGGGGAGGAACGGAAAAGGAATAAGGAAAAAGTAAAAATATGAGTAATAATTTTGCTCCCTTTATCCATGGTCATACTATACAAATTATGTCTTCCTTGATCGCATGATCTCAAAGCCCCTTGCTCATCCTCCTAGTTCCTATTGTGGTCCGCGCCCTTTGTAGCGAGACTTGTCCCCTTGCCTATGGGGGGGTCTCGCTTGTCTTTGGGGGAGGGGCGATGGTGTTGGATATTGCTTCGGGTGAAGGGAAGTGGGTGATGAAGTTTCTTTTCCCACGTCCTGTGAGAGGGGGCGTGATAATGGTTTATATGACGATACTGGGCATGTTCATGAAGTAGCGAGACTTATACACAATATGATTAGTATGTTAGTGATCGGTATAATTTCATATCTGTCTGCTGAGAGAATCACAAGCATGGGCCCAGGTATTACAGCCCGTCGGCCACCGGCAGGACGGTTCATTTAAGAAACGTCGCTTTGTAGCCCTTCTTGAGTGCGGGAGAAGTGTTTGAAAGCTCGGTGCTCTACTCCCCAAGGCACAATCTACTCCAGTCTTTAGTTGAATCAATGTGACACAGGGCTCTGTTGCTATTCAGCAAGTCGAGCACCCTGCTTGATTCCCAAACCCAAGCAGGCAACATACCCGGTCTGGCTCGCTCAGTCACGCCATCGCTTCCATCGCTTCCGCCGCTTGGGACTGCTCGTTCCAGCTTCTGTCCCGTGCCTCAAGGGTTCGAGGAAGTGTGAGTTTTCCTCTGGAAAGACAGACATGGGAGGGGGGTTTCTGCATCGTTCGATGAGTCTGAGCACAGTTGGAGATTCACAATGTTTTATTTCGTGGTGACGATTGTGTCTCAAATATCTACGAGATGAGTAACTCAATAAGTTGACTACTTCTCGAAAGGCGGAGGGAAAACTTGCCAAGTTCCTCGCGACTGTCACACCTTGTAACAACCCTTCATCCTTATGGCATGGTTGACTAAGACTCAAACCCCCAAGACTGATTATCACAGAATGAGAAGATTTAGTAGTAAGTATTACACAGATCAATTATTCTAAACTGTATAGAATGCTACAGAAACCAGACGTCATGCCCCATTGACTCTTACATATGTATGCCTACAAGTCTGCTAAAAAGGACGGCGATTCCGGGCAGCAGTGTTACAGGATCACTCTATAGGTCCCGCATTGAATTAAATTAGGTTTAAGATACCACCAAGTGTTGATTAATGTTACCAGCCTTTAGACAAACCCGCGTATTTATCATAATATATTACAGCCTGATTCTCAGCCTTGGTTGTCTGATATCTGCTAGGCTTCCCCTCCCCCTTTTTCTAAACAAAAATCAATCTCTTGTCGGGCAAGTTGAGGGATAGAGACAGGCGTCAATGGCCTTCTTCTCAAGATAACTTTGCTCTAATAACAAGGTGGCTCGCCACATCTGATACCCACAGTTGATTTCAAGAGCAAGGTTTTCTCCCCGACGGTCAGGATCTCTGGTTTTCATCGGATCATAGCACGTATTCCACCACCAGGTAGGTTTCTTAGGTACCGAACATTAATTGATAAGACCACACATCTCACATTATGTACCAACCTAAGCCGGGATGGATTGCTTATCCATCCCCCTAAAATATGATCACGTCGCTTTCTTGAACAAGCCTTCCTGGCATGAAGCCCAGATTCGAAAAGCAGCCTTGTTCGCAGTTGTTTCTATGGGAGCAGAACCGTTCGCTAACCAAGCTGTGTGCTGATCGACGTGGCCGCGAGCCGGCCAAGCCAGTTCTCATGAGATCTCAAGATCACAGGTTTGTCGGATTTGTCCACAAGCTCCTGCCAATTGCCTGCGCACACAATTTGTGTCATAAGGGCTCTGCTTGCCCGCTTGCTTCTTTCGGGCTTTCTTGCCTTGCCTGTTGAGCGCGGGCCACTCCTCATAATCTCCGTTGATTCCATATCGGCACTCACTTGGTACCTTGACCAACGCCGGAATTTTGGAGCTCAAAGCTTTGACAATGTCGACGTCTCCCACCCAGACATCAGAATTGGAAACTGAGACCACGGCTTCTTGTAAGTAGGCTTGTATGTCCCGTTGGCCTTGGTGCTGAGATGTGTACGGGATACGATATTCAGTTAACGACAGGTGAAGCGACGTTTTGTTGAAGTGATCTGCTGCCTTTCCATCCCAGGGCTCGTGATTTACCACGTTTCATTCCCATGTTTATGCCTTTTTGACTCGAGGGTTTGGGGGAGGGGTGATCCAGGACAAGCCGGTTTTGCCTATATTGCCAAAGATGCGGCTCAATTGGTAAGTGTCTACACTCTCGTACGGGTCGGAAGAGAGAACCTTGGTCGCGTAGATCGAGTCTCCAACGGCCATAGCCATGACCTTTGTCAGCATCTCTGGGTCCAAGTCTTGGTAGCCTGTCTCAAGTTAGGCGACTGTGGAAAAAGCGACGGCGGTATCCGGCTTCTGCCACTCTGATGCGAGGACCTTGAAACACTTCTTCGACCACAGTCGAGACTTTTCCAGATCATGATACAGGAGACCAATCGTTCCGAGCAGCCCTATGGCGTTCAAGTCTTGCTCTGCAAAGACTCTTCTGAAGTCTATGCGGTCTCCTTCCATGAATCCAAGAAGCCGTTCGGACTCGACTTCTACATCCAACACAAGACCTTTCTCCTTGAACCCAGAAATCGAGACTGATTTGTAAAGTGCACCATATTGAGGATCTCCGAAGTAGTGTCGAAAACTCAAATCTTTGAGCTTCAAATGAGGCGAGTAAGATGCTGAGAAAGCCGATTCCCTGCTCAAGCTAGTAGTGGGAGCTTGTGTCTTGTCAGGTGAGTATTGGAAGGAGAGTGTTGGGTATCTCGGATTGTGCCACCTCCACGATGTTTCAAGGCGAGATGGGACTGCAGAACGGACGGCAATGACGGTGGTGTCAACGTTTGTTGTGACCTTCCAGGGCTCGGACTGTGTTGTCTGACTGGTCTTGTGAGTCCGATAGAGGAGACTGCCGTCTGGTGCTGAGATCCAGGTATGCTCATCACGAGAAGTAGGCTTTCCACTGGGTATTGCGTATTCAAAGGGGATGCCATTCGAATAGCGCATCTGGTCACGGCCTGGGTGGCCGTTGGACTTTGCAATGACCCAGTCTGTGCGATTTGATCCTTTGGCACTTTGCCGCAGCATCTCCCGTAGAAATTCTTTCCAAAGCTCTAGCTGATTCATGTATTTGATGAAGTTGGTGGCTGGTGCCATTCCAAAGGTCTGGGCCTCAAATGTCAGGGGCTTCCCTTCTTCGTCCTTCAGAAACTCCCCACCGTTTCTGGCCTCGTATGCTATCATTTGCTTGAAGACTTTCTGTATCTCTGGCATTGAATCTAAGAGCTCCTCTGCTGCTCTAGCCAAGACCTTGAGACCGACAACGACCGGGCCACCGACTACATCGATGGCGATACCCCACAAGCTTGTAGTTATTTGCAGACGCAAACATGTTTGTCTGGCATTTCTGGCCACTCTCTGGCAAGTGAACCTAGAGCTACAAGCACCAATGGTTCTCGTGACCACGGTGGGGTCCCCGTAATATCGGAACTTGGCCAAAGGTAGTGACCATCTTACACCACGATCGAAATCATCTGACGGCTGCAGTCCGACCGTCAGAACACCCCCCGGATTGATCAGGTCATCATCTTGAAGGACGTCTGTTTGAGGCGGGTCATTTGCAGGTCCATTGGCATAGACCGACATGTTCGGGTATAAGTGCCACGATGACAAGCCGAGCAGGGCTGCTCCGTTGTATACAGTCTGTGCTACACCCGCGTCTGCAGCTTTCTTGGATTCAATCCACGCTTCCATGACGCTCTCATACGTGTCCGTCGCGTTGTTGCCCGGAGCATGGATGTTGCCGTTGATCAGCCTCATTTGTGCAAGATTCTTTTCGTTGATTGCGTCCGCAGTTTGGAACCAGGATCTAGCGCGAGGAATTGTCAAATATAGCGACCCCGCGTACTTATATAAGGCTCAGTCTGCACCAAGTCAACTCTAACGACTGCGTTTGGAGGGCCACAATATTCGGGAACCATGATCTGAGCAGTGAAATAAACTTATGCATTGTAGGCTAGGAGGCCTCGGAGGAAGCCTCGCAAGGAGCCACATGAAAAGCTTAGAGGCCCTGGATAACAACAACAGCAGCAAAGCAAACTATTGCATCTGCTTGCTGACCATCACCCTGTTCCATATTGGTGGTCACGAGCGCCTTTGAAGTGGAGGGTTGGCAAGAATGCATCAGTGCTATTACGTGGCATTTGTTGAAAGGTATGCTGATTCATGTAGCGCTTATATTGTGCATCTAGAAGAAGAAGAAAGATGAGCTATTACACAGTCTAATCAGATGTTCATATCCTAAATAAGCCAGAGAGTTGTCGGGGCTTATACAATAGTATGCATACACCTTGGCCTGAGGAGGGGCTGAGCGGTGGGCGCCCAGGGTCTCCGGAAAGATTCTGCTCCAGAGCAGCGTTTCCAAACCATGCCAGTGTGCCAAGGCTAGATCGTACATAGGATTGACAAGGCATTGGTACAGCAGAGGAAGACAGAGGGCAAAGCAAATAAGCCATGAATCGGGCGCAGTTGCAGGCAACGGCTCTGTGAACCTTAAGGCTGCCAGTGTAGAGGTAAAGATGGCAAACCGAAGGCCAACAAAGCACAAGAGCAGGGGGAAATTTTCAGTCTTAGATCTTGCCCAGAAGGCTCAAAATCGAGTAAAGTGTTATTCGAGAGATCAAGAGGTCAACCCACCCTCAAGCCTCTTCACTGCATGTGTGAGCATGCTCGATGCTATATATATTATGGATTATTGGTTCACAAATATAGCATTTTGCCCCGGCTAAGGACTGCTGGGTAACAAGTAGAATAAGCTTAATTCCAACCATTGTCTCAGTCGGCGTAACACAGATCAGTGCTAATTTCTTTTCGATATTACTTAGTAGCAGGTGAACTAATAAATAAACTGGGAAGCCTCGGACGACTAAGATTTCGGCACAGCTTCACGTTGCCAAAGGTGGCAGAATCATCTTCAAAAATTTCCATCAATATTCTCCACAGCTCACATATTCTATATCACGCATTCTATACTTGAGGTGCACCTCGGCCGTCTTCACCAGTGCCCGAATGCCGAAGAGCGACCAGAACCCAGCAAGGACTGAATTACACTGCGTCATACATTATCAGATATCGATACGACGTCACAGTGGAACTGTTTCGCTCTTCCCACAACCCAGGCGGGAACATGCTCAGGGTCCCTGGCATTTGCTGAGTTGCTCGGTCGTCCCTCTCTGGAGCCTTCTCTCGATGAATGGGGGCCGACCATGGAATCCCATGTTTCGAGTCAGTGGTTGCAAGGCAATCGATCCCTCCCCGACGACGAACGGAGAGGACCCGCTGTGCTGGAGGTTCCCGCGTGGACCCCGTTTTGAAGAGTTTTGAGGCGCCAATACAGGGGGGGGAGGGCGACGTCGCCATGGCCACTGCGGAAATTTCCTGCAAGAAAATTGAGATTTTATCTCCTTCGAGGCAAGGAAGTGAGTGGAAGCAGCACGCAAGGCGGACCCTTAGGGGTGGTGATTGATAAGCATCGGAGAAGTGTAGGCATTTATGTGTATGTATATTACATAGTGTATGTTTATGTACACATTGAGACGGAGCTCGGCATATCTGATAGTTTTCTATTTTATGAGAGACTTTTCGCCTGGTATTAACTTGTCTATTTCTCTCACACTTTGATATTATCTGTCCCCAAACACTTCACTTTGAGTGCACGCAACAAACAGCAAAATTTTACAATGGGGAGCACCACAGATTACAAGTTCGAGGGCTGGGCAGCCAAGGATGCCTCCGGCATCGAAGGAAAGATGAACTGGCAGGATATCAAGCCCAAGACATGGGAGGAGACAGACATCGACATCAAGGTGACGCACTGTGGGATGTGCGGCTCGGATTTGCACTTTTTGAGCAATGGCTGGGTAAGTTCAGAACCCAAACGTCAAAAGCCTCGAACGTTTTAGGTGGCGTTGTCGAAGAAAAGCCCCCCCCCCCTTCTCTTCTGATATTTTACAGCCCATTACCAGGTGACGAGATATACTAATTAAAGACTGGTCGACCACAGGGCGCGAGCAACTACCCTCTCACGGTCGGACACGAGATCGTCGGGGTAGCGGTTCGCGTGGGTTCCAAAGCTGCGAACGGCATCAAAGTCGGTGACCGCGTGGGTGTAGGTGCCCAAGGTGATGCCTGTCTGAGCCGGTTTGGGAAGTGCCAGGAGTGCGAGGACGGCGAGGAGAACTACTGCGACAAGATCGTCTGGGCGTACAACTCACCCCATTTCAACGGTGACATCAACACGGGTGGTTTCGCGACCTACCATCGGTCGCCGAGCCACTTTGTCGTAAAGATCCCGGACGGGCTCGAGTCGAGCCAGGCGGCCCCGATGCTGTGTGGTGGTGCTACCATGTTCAGGCCGTTAAAGGTGCATGGAGTCAAGCCCGGTATGTCAGTTGGTATTGTTGGTGTTGGTGGCCTCGGTCACTATGGTGTTCTGTTTATCAAGGGCATGGGTGCCAGGGCTGTCGGCATCTCAAGGCGGGAGAACAAGAGACAGGAGGTCCTGAGCCTGGGCGCAGACGAGTATATTGCGACTGCGGACGAGGAGGGCTGGGAGACGAAGCACGCAAGGAGCCTGGACCTCATCATCTCCACGGTGGCCTCCAGCAAGGTAAGTTCAGCCTAACTATACTTGATTTTCACCTTGTGGGACTATAGGCCCGACTGACTGAATTGTTTACTCCAGGTCCCCGTTGCTTCATACATGTCGCTGCTGAAGAAGGGCGGCAGTCTGGTGCAGGTTGGACTCCCCGACGATGGCCCCTTCCAGATCCCAGGAAATGTAATTGTTCACGGCCGGACCAACTTTGAGGGCTCTCTGATCGGATCTCCTCAAGACCTGCGGGACATGCTGGAGTTCGTCACCGAGAAGAAGATCCGTGGTCTTGTCCAGGAACGCCCAATGAGCGATGCCAACAAGGCTGTTGTTGACCTCGAGGACGGCAAGGCCCGTTACCGATACGTTCTGGTCAACGAGGCGTAAGAGGGTCGTGTCTGAACTATCAGGGCATTGGTAAGGCGTTGGCTAGAATATAGACTATAGAATAGATCAGGAGATGGTTCACAATACCATTCGGCAGATATCAGTAATATGAATTGGAATCCAAGGTTCAACCTGTCATGTCAAGCAGAGGAGATTAGGACTCGGATAGAATTTCCAAGACTCCTATGGCTATACGTTGGACTCAGGATGATGAGTGGCTCAATGACCCGGAATGACACTTGGTGTTTCAACCAAAGACCCGCCAGAGGACCTGACATAGTGCTATTGGCAAAGCGCAGCCAAAGTTTAAACCCCTAGGTTTGAATGCTTATCACGCCCTCACACATGTCATGATCCAATCGCATCGGAGTTCACCTCCTCCGATGTCCATGTTTGGCCTGATTATTATAGCCCTCCTCCTGTTGTAGCGGGGCTGTGCGCAACTCTGCCAAGGTTGTTTGACGTAGATCATTTGGGGTGAAAGGCTGTTCTTGGGCTGCCAGATCAGGAAAAAACAAATGATTCGGTTCTTCGTGTTTCGTGCCTTAAATCCTGTAACCGGGGGACGTGTAAGGAGACGGGATGGCGGCAAACTAACCTTATTCTGATGTACATGCGACACACGATGTCTGCAACACAAACTCCTGCGCAAGTGACCCTGATCAGGAAGGCGAAGAGACGAGGAAGAACAAAGGAGAAAATATGGGAATAGAAGAAAAGGCGAAGAAAAAAAGTTAAATTGATATGAATGATTTCCTGTCCCCTCTTCCTTTCCCCTAGCTCTTCTTGGTCGCATCTCATCCTCTCGACTTTGCTTTTCTTCTTCCTCCCCCTCCTCCCCGTCCTCCTCCTCCTCCTCCTCCTCCTCCTCCTCCTCCTCCTCCTCCTCCTCCTCCTCCTTCATACACACACATGCATGTGAGCTTATCGCTGGCCGAACTAGCAAACATGGATACATTTTCAAGCATAAAGGATGTGAAGATGAGGGGCAGTATGGAGGAGGTTCTCGTGGACAAGAGGCCGTACGGAGAGTCAACCGTCGCCCAGGTGGTGGGCACGACTCAGCTGTTCGAGGGAGGTCAGATGCGCTGTGTGCCCATGCCCACGCCCGACCCGAAAGATCCTCTCAACCTGCCCATGTGGCGCAAGTGGGCCGCCCTCATCACCCTCTCGCTGTTTGGAGCCCTTGCCCTCTCCGCAGAGGCCATCATCGGCGCCCTGGTCCCCATCTTCGCTCTCGAGTACGCCGGAATCGACCCCAAGATCCTCGGCTCCATCGACCTCAGCGCACTGAACTTCAGCACGCCGGGAGGCAAACCTGAAGATCCCATCCAGCTGCTATCGAGCCTGGGTGGTCCCCCAATCTCCAAGATCGACCTGATCTCCACGCTCCCTATCCTCGTCAACGGCATCGCATCCTACGTCTTGGTACCGCTGTCTATTGCATGGGGTCGGCGTCCTATCCTCCTCCTCGCCGGTGTGCTGGCATGGGCTGGAGGGCTGTGGGCGGGATTCAGCCAGAGTCTCAACAGCCACATTGTCGCAAGAGTCTTCCAGGGATTTGGTGCCGGTGCTGTGGAGGCTCTTATTCCTCTTATTCTGCAGGATATGCTGTTCATAAACCAGAGAAACAAGGCCTTCTCTCTCGTAAGCGCTGGGCAGGGCCTCTTCATCGTCTCCATCGGCTTGACGAGTCCCCTGATTATCGTCAAGTTGAGCTGGCGCTGGATCTACTACATTACCGCGGGGACCGGAATTATTGTCTGGATCGCTATGATCTTCCTCGTCCCTGAGACGAGATGGGTTCGCTCGCAGGAAGAACTTGGTACGTAATACTTGCAAGACTCCTGCTCTCGGGAAGAGGGGGGAAAAAAGGAGAAGGATGAACAATTACTGTATAACGGAGACACGAGAACTGACTTGGGTAACAGCCGGCAAGGAAATGTACCCGATCCGCCCAGGCGAGAACCGTCCACGACTCGACTACGCAAAATACGGCTACCGCTCCAACAAGGACGACTTTGGTATCTTCGCCGTCAAGACGGAGTGGAAGCTTTGCAAAAAGTCCATCATGGAGACTATCAAGGCGACCTTCTTCCCCAACGTGCTCTGGGTCATCGCCCTGAACTCAGTCTTTGTCGGCTCTCTCTCGGCTACCACGCAGAATGCCGCGGCCATCATCCTCAGCCTGAAGCTCAACTTCAACCAGCTGGGCCTGGTCGTGCTGCCCATAGTCGCCGCGACCCCCTTTGTGTGGCTCTTTGGGGGTTACTTTGCCGACAAGATCTCAAATTACCGTGCAAAGAAGAACGGCGGACAGAGAGAGCCCGAGTCACACTTGATCAGCCTCGCGTTTCCCCTGATCGCCGGTATAGCTGGGCCACTCTTGTTCGGGTATGCAGGCGAGCGCACAGAGGAGAGGCCCCTGGCCTTCCTCCTCGTCGGGTTCTTCCTGATCGGTTTCGGCGGGCTGACGATGAACACGCTCGTGAGCGTGTACTTGGTCGAAAGTTATCCTAACTACGCTGGGTATGTACCATCACCACCACCACTATACGTGAGAAATTTATCCTCTTAAGCTGTTGGCTGTCAAGGGAGAGAAGGAGGGGTTTTCAGGTCACCACCACTCAGTAACTGACACCTCTTCCCAGGCCTGTCCTCGTGACCATGTCATCATTTCGTCTCATCGCCGGCTTCCTGATCAGCTTCAAGTCAGCCGACTGGATCCTGGACATTGGCTTCCTGAAGACGTTTGGTATCTATAGCGGCATCATGGCCCTGTTCAGTCTTATGCTCCCGATCATTTACAGGTACGGCAAGCGCATGCGGCTGTGGAGTGCGGGCCAGTTTGAGTCCTCGTCTGCGGACTCTGATGCCAAGAGTATGAGCAGCCTCGAGCTGGACAACAAGGCTTGGTCCTCAGAAGACGCATAACTTCAGTACTATCTTGGAGAGAGAGGGTTTGGTCTACCTGGACAATATGGTAGTCATCGATTACCATGAAGGCCTGCAGATCTCATGCAGGTCACGATTGTAAATGATGGGTGGTATGTACATTGACAATCCTTTTGAGAATCTTATGACTATGTGAATAAAGAAAAGTAATTGGGTGTTCAATGAGGGCTATCATGAGTATCATCACTTATAGGCAGTGTTGTATTCAAGGAAAAGTGGAAAGAAAGAGACCTGAGCTGGGTACACAGTGTGTTTGTCCACATAATCATTATATACAAGTGAAATTTCTACCAAACAAAAATTCAATTAACTGCTTTCTCTAGTGAAGTTCAACAATAGGGACATTACCATGTTCAGTGAGCTCTTCAATGCTATTATCACGTATGAATACAGGGGTGCGGTATGGTATGACTGCAATGTTCTCAGCATGTTCTCCAAGTAACATAAAGTATGGAAATTGAAGGGCAGCCTAGTAAGAGAAATTCTTTGCACACACAGATGTGGTTCATCATAGTAAATAATCTCTTAAGAATATTCCAATAGCATTAAAAAGCATATAACTATTGCTGCTGACTTCACCTTTCCACAGGTAAACCTCTGGACGAAAGCGAGGTCATTTTCTATGACATTGTCACAACATTGATACGCCCAGAGATGTTATCATATCGTAGATATATGCCAGGTCTGCTTATGAATATATACACGAGCTTTGGAAAAACCTGGAATTCAACTCTTGCATCGCTATCCACCCAGCTCATCAGCTCAGCCCCTCGGTGCTGTTCACAATCAGCCACTATCAACCATTATACACATTCACAAACTCCGGCCACGGGAACAGTGGACCCAGGAAGCCAGATATCGGATCCAACATCCAGCACTATGCTTTTTCAGGGATAGATCACAAGTATCCAAGGACATCGGATATGCATGAATTGCAAATCTCTAATGCTGGACAATGTCACATTCTAGCTAAAGGAGACTCTTTGCTGCAGAAAACATCTCTCTAATTAGTTCTTCAAAAGTGGAATGCGAACAGGTAACCGCTAAACGTCTTATGTGGGCAGGGCAGGAAACGCGCCGGGCGGCGAAGGCCTGGATGAAGACGTCTCCCGACTACAAAAGAATGTGTCCAATATCGTCGTGACACCTGGCTTACTGTATCCGTGGCCTGATTCGTGACCTGCATATTGAATAGGTCATGACAGTATTATATTAGAATCTGTAGAAAATTGTAATGCTTGATACAATGACATGCCCGTTGAAAGCTATTGAGCTTGTAGATAATTTTTTCAACCTTTCAAGACCGCTTTTGAATCTTTACAAGAAGTTCTGGTTTCTGCCAAATTACCCAGGACTTATGGCTCGAGTACGGCGCTGTCCACTCGGAGCACGATGAATCCAACTCCATATCGAATTCCCAGAGAAGACGCGCGACAATGAGCCGCATCTCGTTGTACGCCAAGTGTTTACCGACGCAATTTCTTGGGCCATACGAGAATGGCTGGATTGCATCTCGCTTGTCATTGAAGAACGGAGACGAAGGGTCCCGGGTTACCTCGGAAAGCCATCTCTCGGGGATGAAAGTCTCCGGCTGTACGAAGTTCGAAGGCGATAGCCCTGCAGAAGATTGGTGGACGCCGACATGAGTCTATTACCAAAAGTTAGCAATTGTTAATTTGTAGCTGGAAGAGAGGGTTTAAATATAGATACTTACACCCGGAGGGACGTATAAGCCGTCTATGTATATTGGCTCTTTAGTATTAGGAGCGATCCTCTCGAGCGAGGCTGGGACTGGAGGGTATAGCCTAAATGTTTCATTGAGTACGGCCAACATATAGGGTAGGCGAGCGGTGGCATTGCTGAATGTGATGTCGGTTGCGGACTGGAAAGCGCCTCGCACTTCCTCCACAGCTCGCTTGTGTGCATCAGGCGTCGCTAAAAGGTAGAATATGCAAGCCGTCATAAGTGTTGCGGTCGTTTCGCTACCGGCGACAAATAGGGTGTTCGAGTTGGTGATTATCTCCTTCATGGACTGGATGCTCTTCTCGTCTTTTCCACGCAGCAGCCCTTGCATCAAATCTTTGCGGTCCGCCAGCGCGTCGTTCGCAAGTCGCCGGTCCACTGCCATCTTCGTGTAGTTCAACTGTTCCAGGAAACCACGCTCTATGTCTCGTGCAACAAAAGGCAAGATTATCCAGCTCAGTGGGCCCAGCAAGACGTTGAGGTCAAAGATCTTCCTGGTTCTCCCAATGAACAGGAGGACTGAGGTGATCACATGATGGAACTCATTATTGTCAAGCCCCCCAAGGGACTCGCCAAAGGTTAGGTCCGCAATGATGTCGAATGACGTGATATGGAACCATCTGCTTATCTCAGTTGGCTGTCTCGACTCGGCCACGTCCATCAGCCTGCCCACCAGCTTGTCAACATATTGATGGATCATAGGCTCCTGCTCTGCCAATGTCCTGGGGGAGAAGGCGTGTGAGACCCCACGGCGGATTCGGGCATGATTCTCATCGTCGGCAGTGAGGATGTTTGCATGTGGGTCGGCTAGCTTGGCGGCAAAGTACTTGGGGAACTGTATCTGTCCGTGTCCGTAGATGACTTTCCAAGCTGAACCGGTCCTAAACGATACCGAATTTGGGCCATACCGCACTACATCGCCGTATTTTTGGTGCAGCCGCCGAATATCTTGGTCAAGGACGCCTAGTAGACTCTTTATATTGATTATGGCGGGGAAAAGAATCCAGAGTCTGGGTCCGGGCGCAACGTGCAGCGGGTGGAAGAAGGCATTGTATATACCTTTGGCGAGGTAGTATAGAAGCCATAATGTTGGAACAAAGATTGTAATGAAAGCATATTTGTCTATGCTATAGAGGAAGGAAGAGTCCAAAGCCATAGTAGCTGCAACTGGTAAACCACTGCAAGTGAAAGTTTGCTTGTAATATAAAAGTTGAAAAGGGACGAAGGGATGTGAGAGGATGTGTGAGCTGAACCTAAAGCCTCCTTCTTCTCTCTTGTTCGCACAGCTTACTTATATACATTTCGCAGTGCCCGCATTAGCATTGTACGATCATTGATTCAGTGCAGAGTTCTTGTAGAGACCCCGAGCCACCCCAGGCTAGAGTATATGCAACATCACAATCTACTAGCCGAGAGTTAACCTATGGTGTTCTACATTGTCAGGCAATTTCACTTTCCGCATTTTCGAAACAGGAAAAATCGGGCTCTTTGCATATCCCGAAGCTGCAGCCGGATACTTGTGCTACCCGCTTGCCACCCGCTCGCAGGGATTCCTTGGGGAGCCGGGCTCAATCTACGTCCCGAAGCTAGAGCCCTCAACACATGTTATCAGTCGTTAACATGCAGGTCGCGATTCAGATTATGACCTGGTCAAATGCAGGTTACAGAACAGTGGTATCCTAAGAAGTGAAGCGGTGAATAAGCTGGCGGAGTGGGAATTGAAACCTCGAAGCACAGGATCTAAGCTGACGAAAGACTAGCTATAGTCTTACAAGCGAAAAGAACCGGCAGATGCGAAAAGAAAAGTCTCCTTGACCATCGGTAGTCAAAGAGCTAACCAGACATCTACTAGTGATAGGGGCTCGCGTTCAAGATAGTCAGTCTTCAAGGATCAGGGTTGGAAAGGCTTCTAAAACTTGTATAATTATATAAGAGTCTTTAGGAGGGGTCCGGCCGTGACTTTGGTCCGTGTACGTGTCAGGATCGTGCTAGAATTACGCGTGGCAAGCAATAGAATCGCTTCTTACAAGGTTCCTCCTTTCCTATCCAGCATTATACGTATAGAGCAAGAGAATTATCTCCTTTTCTCCTTTCTTGTTCTGTCTTCTCCCTTTTGCAGTTGTCACCTCCTCCCGTCTCGTCTTCGCTTGATGCATTCCTCTTCATCGGTTCATATTCGTCTTCAATCCTCCCGAGTCCCGCTCTCTTGCAGTAGAGCACGCGCACGCACACACACCTGGGCACCAATGCATGGTCCATACTACAACAGTACAGTGCATACTGTAGTAGTATGGAGCGCAACCGCCGTACCCGCTGCGAGAGTTCGAGCCCTGCACTCCTCGGACAATTTCTCTCATCCGCACCTTCTGCCCCTCCTTGCATGGTGATCATGATGATGATGATGATGATGATGATGATGATGATGATGATATCTTGAAACCTTTCTGGGAAGACCAAGTTCCCCTGCCCAGAAGAAGGGGTTTTCTCGCTCTTTCTCTCCGTACACCGCCAGAGCCGCCCTGTAGCCCTTGCCAGCCCTGACGGAGGTGGGAGATGGCGAATTCTGCCCCGTTCGCCTGTGGAAGGAAAAAGAAGAACAGGAGAAACCCACCTCGTCCGCGGGCACTGGAGCCACGACGGCTTCCCCAGTGGGGGGGTTTTCTCGAGAGCCCTGGACCAACCCAAATGCATAAGCACGACCAGCAGTCGATTGGGCACTGGCGCCATGTACCCTGGTGGAGCCCGTCAGGCCATGCTGGCCAGTCGTTAGCCCTGCGGAAGCACCCGGCGCAGTTGCGGTGAACTGGTGTGCTGTGGGCGCCATCTAGCCCCCGGAGAGAAGGGGGACCCTTGCTCCTGTCGACGACATGCGGTCTTGAGATGGGGTACATTGGGCCAGACGGACCCTTCTCTCTTTCTGTTTCTTTCTGTGACTTCGTGTATGTGTATATATGGGCTGATGGCCTGTTGGAGTTGATTCGAGGACGGAAATCTTTCCTCTTGCTCCTTTCTTCTTTCCTTCCACGCCATTCATTACCTGGCGATGATGCTTCCCACACACGCCGGGAATTGCTAGATTGCATTGTTACATCCGGCGACCTGGACTAGATCAAAGAGGCAGGGCCTTCGCGTGTGGACTAGGTGACCGACGAGACACGTATTATACTTCATATTCCCCCTCCTCACCCCCCTCCCCGGGGGAATTTTATTATCCTCTTTAGCCCCAAGAGCACACGGTTGGAACCCAGTTCTTCTCCTACTGGTGCCCATCGCCACCAATCACACATACACGTACACACGCACACACACACAAAAGCCTAGAGCGCGACGGCGACAACATGTCCAGCATCATCGCCGTCAGCGTGAGCCTCATCGGCCTCTCGGCCGTCGTCTTCACGCTGGCCATATTCGTGGAGCTCATCGTCTCCTTCCCCGCCATGTTGACTAGCAACTCCCAAGCCTACGTTCAGCAGCAGCGGAAGATTTACAACATCAGCAGCAGCAGCCAGGACGCCGCTGTCACCGTGGAGCCGGACCAGGCAGACGACGAGGACGCGGACAGGTGGATAGATGTGGCGGATGAGGAGCTAGGTGACCACAGCTGCAAGACGGATGTCATCACCAGGGGGACAAGAGGGGTCGCGACTACGACCTGGAGGAGGGAACAGCCGGTCACCAGGGGACGGACGCTGAGGAGACAACCAAGAAGGCACAGCGCGAGGACGGCCCTTCGCGTGTAAGAATCAGGACAAGCCTCATCATGACCTCAGAGAGATGGCACTCTAGATGGATGACACCCATGTCCATTGGCAGATTTCAGACACTGAAAATTGGCCAACAGGAGCGGCACTTTGGTGATCAGACTGCCAACTATTTCCATGAAGGGAGATGATTTGATGGTAATGAGGCATGCTTCTTTCAGTCCAGGACAAGACAATGAATCGAGCAAACAGACGCAGAGGGGGAGCGGGAGGAGGAGAATAAAAAGAAGAGAGAGAAATGGGCTTTATGGTCAAGCTGGAAGATGGAAATCGGGCAAAAGAAGGAAGAAAAAGAATTTCTTTGGACGAATGACGACAATGCACATGACTGCAACAACCTTCGATGGTTTTTTTTTTTTTTTTTTTTTTTTTTTAAATTCCAACATCATATTTTCACGCTTCAAACATGCTTTTTTTCCTTTTTGGTACTGGTTGGGCGGCGCCTTAGCCAGGAAAAAAATCCCCAGG